>CAUYON010038865.1:0-15545 GCA_963573935.1 Arctocebus calabarensis | reverse complement strand
TTATATAGTGATCAAGAAAATGCCATGAAGGCTATCTGTAACAGTACGATGAAAACATTTCTGAATGTATATGAATCATGCCCTATGATTGCACCAATGTACAGAATTATGATTCAATAAAATTATAAAAAAAAAAATGGCCTCAGTCATCCCTGTGGCCCCAAATTGTTTACATTTCTACAAAGTACAAATTAAACTCTCTCCCTACCAAGAAAACTCAAAATTTCCATCTCCTTATAGAATCACTCTAAGGCAGATAGTATGATATTATCCTATAAATCAATTCCAGGGAAAACATGAAGAACCTAAGAAACTTACTGTCAAAGAAATTTAGAGCTACTCTTAAAACCACAACAATGCACACATGAAGATGAGAAATATCATTTTTCTAGATAAGAACTTCATATAGGGCTGAAAGAACTCAGAGGTGTATGGTCCATCATCCCCACAGGGAACTCTCCATAGCATATTTGGTGCTATGGAGTTATGCTCATGATTTGCCAAATGATAATGAAACGTGATTGGTATTGGCCCTGGACAGATGACCTAGATGATTTCAGTAAGGTAAATAGCACCTGCATTTTCTTATCTGTCAAATTCAGAAAACCTATCCCATATTCCTAGAGCGCAACAGTCTCTCATATGGAGTCCTCTGATTCATAGGTGATCTCGCATACCTATTAATTAATTCAATACAGTACTAGTTTATATCTCTTGTCTTAATGCAGTCATTAATTATATCCCTGTCTTTCTTAACAATCAAATTTGGGCAACAAATACTTTGCTCATCTCATTGAGTAGGATACTTTGAAATGTATTTTAAGAAATTAGTAGTAGTTGCTTCCTTTTTTTTTTTTTTTTCTCAGAAAGAAGGCAATGGCCATAAACCCTAACCTATGCTCAGTCCTTCCTTAATTTTCTCAAACATCCTTACTCTTTTGATATCATTTACTAAGTTTAAGAAAAATGGCTCAGAGTATGGCTGGCAATATGCACCTTGAGGTCAGAGCTTGTTTTTAGCTATTTCTGTAGACACAGCCCTTGTTATTTGCTGATCTGAGCCACACATCAATAAATGGTGGATCACGGAATGGCTCTTAATTCTTCGAGAGAGTCTTGGGAAAGAGATGGCTATGTTACATATTACCTTTTGAACTGGTACTAAACGTGCTACTTTTAGCCTGAACCTTCACAGCCAGACATAAAGTTCTCTTTAAGGAAAAGATGTAATCTTCCTAAGAAATTTGAATCCAGTTTTTTATTACCTAACAGCAGAGACAGTCCTTGCCTGAGATATTCTTTTTAATTATTTATTAATGCAGTCAGCATCTGACAGTTCGAGCATTTTAATTTTTTTTCGATCTTAATGCTACTTTGTACCCTGTCGATTGTTACATCCCCCTGGATCACTTTGACTATTATGTCAGCTGTGTCGAATCTACATTGAATAGCTTTCACTGTGTTTACTCAGCAGCTATTGTCCTTCCTGATGAGAGGCCTCTTTTCTTCTCTGCTACTGATGTAATATGTGGGCCTTCACTTGAGGGGCCTGGAATCACACATCTCTCCTCACAGCTCCCCCAGACCAGGCTGCAGCCCTCTGAGGCAGAAGAAAAGTGGAAAGAAAGCAAGCTTTGATGTCAGGCTTGAGGCATTTATACTCTGCCTCCACAAGACAAGTTCCTTTACTTCTGAGCCCCTCGGATTCCAGCTCTCTAAGCGGACATAATTACAGCTACCTCATGCTGCGTTTCTGAGGATTCTCAGAGTGTCTGCACTCTTCCTTGAGGCCATCTTCATAGAATGACATTTAATCAGAAGCCCCTGTGGAAAGTGTCATCCACCGGCCCAACATCAACATGGAAGTGCCCATGAAGCCAAGATAGAAATTAAAAATGACTCCAGACCATAAAATCTTGAATTTTCTGTTTTCCCTTTCATTCTGATGAGAATTATAAAAAATATATTTTATTTTAATAATGTTTACCATCTGCACTCTATTATAAATTACTTTGTAGGCAAATAATTCCCAGTTTTTTAGCATTTCTTATAACTTGAGTTACCATATAAATTCCAATCTAAATAACCTTTGTGAAGAAATGGTGGTGATATTAATAATCATTTTTTGATATTAATAATTTTAACATATTTATCAAAACGAAGACTGTCCTTATCGAACTGATATAATTACCCCACATATAAGTCATTGAACAAACATATTCACATAGAAAACAGTTAATAAATGACTAACCAATTGAAAATTTACAGAGCAATTCACCACAAATCAAAAGTAACATTTCCAAATTCAGAACCATGCACTTCTAAGCTATTTCTAATTGTGTGTTCCCTTTATACATGCCTAGCATAAAAAGTATCTTCCAAAAGAGAAGCATCAGTGTATTTTACAGTTTATTCCTTTCTGAATATGCACGTCCCCAGGGCAGACACCTTTGTTTGACCCTCTGTTCTAAATCCCTTGACACATCCCTCCTCTCTGTCTTCCTCAGATGCAGCCTTGGCCCAGCACCAATAGTGAATACTGTAAAATTTGACAAAGCAAATTCTTCTTCTTTCCCATTGTCTGAAACAAATACATGACTCCTGTCGAATTAATTACTTTTAATTAATTAGAATCATTAATTTAATGTAATTATGCTAAGTGTATCTGGATACATTTTTATGTATTTCATAGCTTACAAATTGTAATGTTGCCTCACTGACTTTCGTTGCATAACTCAATCTCAAAACCATTCCAGTCACCAGTCTGACCTCAGGCTGCAACTGAGTCCCCACAGCCTGTTTCTCTTCCTTTGTACACTGTTGTCGATCTTGTCCCCCCTCCACCTTATTATCAAAATCTCTTCTATCTCCCTCGAATACCTTTCTGTTTTCTTTACTTGAAGAATTTCAAAATTTATTCTAGCTGCAATTAATTTGGGGTCTACACTGTGAAAACATTCTGCCCTCCTTAGGAAAAACTGGGAATCACTTCTTTTAAGATGCCAAAACACTTTATCCATAGCTCTGTAGGAAAGGGTGAAAGGTATAAATGCCAGTATCTGTACCGGAGGGTGCACTTTGGGGACTACATTTTATTTTCTTAACTTCTGTGTTTCCGGTTTCTATAAACATCTTATAGGCATTGAATGTCTTTGTATGTAGAGAAAGAGAATAAGGAAAATAAAACAGAAGAGAAGGCAGCTTCATGGTTTCTGTGCATCTTTTCAAAATCCTGACACTCAGGGAAGTTAATGTTGTTTTGCCGATAGTGATAAATAAAAGTCTATTTCTTATTATTATTACTTTTATTGACAGGAACATGAATAAACTCCATTTGTGGAACACTGATCGTGGTCCAAGCACATGCTCATAAATATTTGCTGAGTACCTTAGGTGGGGGGATGATAGCATAATTTTTTTGAGTATTTTTTCAAATTAATATGAGGGTACATTCTTTAGGTTACATTGTTCTCACTTCCATGGTAAAGTTCCATTTGTAGAAGAGCCCCTCGCCTGGGGGGTGTGTTGTACACCCTCCCAATGTGCACCTTAGGTGAGATTCTGACTCCTGCCTTCCCTCCTTCCACCAAACATCTGATAGCAGTAATTTTAATAATACGATTTCTGAAGAATTTACTATATGGCAGGTACTATTCTAAATTAAGCACTTTATAATTAATTTACTTTGTGAGAGAAGAAAAATAGGGTGAAGAAATTCCCCAGAGCCATGCATTTACTAAGAATACTGATTCTAGAGCTTGTGTTCTCCAAACCTCTGTGTCCTGGAACAGGCCAGACAAAGCCCCTTTTCCTAAGAGCTGACATGGAGGAGAAAAGAAATAGAGGATGATGAACATATAAGTAAACAAAGTACAGAGTCCGGAAAATGTAATAACTCAGAAAGTGCCATTCACTTGCAGAGAGCAGTGTGAGGAAATAGAATAGAGGAATGGGCAGGGAAGGCTGGGTACTTCTGTGGCATAGGAGCTGAGATGTCAGGACACTCAGCCAATCTCCCCCAAACGTGCTGGGCACCTTCCTGCTGGAGAAGCAGCAAGCACCAGTGCGTCTGAGCTCACATTTCATGGAAGCTTCCAGGGCCAGGAAGAAAACCTGTGTGTCTCAGACACAGTGGGGCGTCTTAGGAGCAAGGTTGGGGTAGAGGGCAGAGGAAGGAATGTGGGCCTGGTGAGTTTTCGTGCAGTGCAAAGGCAACAGAGGTGTAAAGACACCCATAAAGTAAGTTCATGAACATTTCTTAGTGTGCTGGCTGTTGTGTAGAGGAGGAATTTCAGGGTGATGACCAGAACCAGAGAGACCAGTTAAGACTCCATCAGGGAAGTCCCCCAGTATGGGGGTGTTTGAATCAAGATTGTAGCAGCACATAGGGGATCAACTTCTGATGACACCCAGAGCTTCACCGTGTGCTCACTCTGACTTTATGAGTAGAGTGATTCTGCCCATTTTAGGCACAAGAAAACTGGGGCTTGAAGTGGTAGAATATGTTATGGGAAATTTCCCATCAACGTCCAGTTATATGTGCTAACTAGGGATTTTATCACAATCTGGTTCCAAAGCCCACGTCTCTGACTTTCTGATGTTTTGAGGAGAAGACAAGAATCTCCCAGGTGTTCAGAAGAGACCACTACTGCTGATGACAACACTGGGGAAGGAAATTTGGGGTGTAAGGAACTGTTCTCAAAAAATTCCCGAGGAAGGAAGCACACTCCCCCTGGACAGTGACCTCAGGTTTTGGTTGTAATGATGGGGAGGTGGTGCCTGCAAATGCCTGAACTCACTGGGAAGTGGGCGACCTCAACGTGGGTAAACATGGGTGATGTTTCTTCACCTGCACAAGCAGGTGAGGATCTAAACATTAGACCTGGAAGAAACTAGACAGTCATGTATAAAAGGCAAAGACTATTTCATAGAGCAGAACTGGGACAGAAGAGGGGCTTTGGTACAACCTTTGGGACACAGGAGGCTCAGTTACTAGACCCCGGGTCTGCAACCACCACACACTCAGATCTGCAATGACGTCCAGGGCGGGATGTGTGGAGGGCACTGGAGGTGCACCGGAAGGAACGATGAACTCAGACTTGGGGATGCAACGGCCCCCGGAGACACTGTGGAGAGTTATTCCATAATCGGCAGGTGTTACAGTGAGAAGACGGGACGCTCCTTCTTCCCAAAGTGACCACTCCACATTAACTGTCTCCCTTGCACTTCCTGAGAGGTCTGTGTCTTCATTATTCTTTCTCTATGAAAAAGGAAACTGAGGTATAAAGAAGTTAAATATTTACCCAAGGTCACCCCTGGGAAATAGAATTCCAACTACTGCAGCTTACAGCCTCTGTCTTCAAGACTTCGCAAGCAACTTTCTGTGGCTGGAATCCAGAGAAGCAAAGATCATTCCTGAGGGGGGACTCTGCAGGTCACAGGGGGGGAACGTCCTACGGGGTGCTTTTCAGCTTACTTAGAAATGCTGTCTTCTGCCCACTGACAAGTTTTGAACTGGGAACTCCCATATTCATATTTTGTGTGGCTTGGTTTGGTTTTAAATTCCTAGATTTTTACAAGATTGGCTCAGAAACTGAAATAATAACCCAGGGAAGTATGTATGAATAGTTTTGCATTCAGAGTGCAAGGAAAGTGGGAAGAATCAGGCATGGACTCCAGGCTTTTCTGATCTCTGACTGATGTGGTTTCGTGGATAACTGGTGGCGGATTTTAATCTTACAAATGGGAGTTATGGAAACTGGACATATTTTCTTCTCTTTGACACTTAATTTAATTATCTGTAAACTAAAGCTGAAAGAATATATGATGGATAATTTTCCTTTTAATAACTAATTCTTTTATATAAAGAAGGCAAAAAATCACTAATTTGCAACCCAATGATCTCATGAGGTGACAAGGTAATGACCGTATAGTATGATTTACTTTAAGAAAATCACATGTGATAGCCAGTGAGATGACATTGGCCTGAAGTTCCAGCTACTCGGATGCTGAAGCAGGAGGCTCACTTGAGCCTAGGACGTTGAGACTGAAACCCCATCTCTAAAATAAAAAAAAGAACAAGAAATCATATGCTAATGCATTTTATAGCATAAAATGTGTCTTTAGACACTATTTTTAATCTCTGCACCTCAATGATGCAAATCTACTCCTCCTATCATATTTCGTAACATCAGTATCATCCATCTAGTCAGCCACTTCTGAGTCTCACTAAATACCACCACATCTGATTAATGTCCTAGCTATGTAAGTCTATTTCCTTAATGCATTGATCCCTCTATTGAAAGACTTATCATTTTTCACTTGAGCTACTATAATATCATCTGCACTGGCCTGTGCCTCATACCTGGGTTTCTCCAGTTCTCCCTCCACACTTCAAACTAATAAGTTAAAGCAAACATCCAATACTACCTCAGTACTGGTGAAGAGCCTTCGATGACTCCTCACAGCTTTCTGAGGAAAAAGTTGCAGCTCCTTTTCTTAATACAGAAGCCCTTTCTCATTGATACGACTTAGCCTGGATCAGTCTGAGTGAAGCCTCTGTCTTTCTGTACTTCACAGGTGCCACTGCAGCCAGGAGAAGTGATTTAAAATTCCCAGAATAAGTGTTACAGTTCTTTTAGAATTTGTCTAGCAGGCTTTCTGATTCTGACGGAAAGACACATTAAAAAATAATTAAATTTAAATAGTTCCCTGAACATAGCACATTGATAAAACTATGCCTACCAACATATTCTTCCTTTTACTTAAAATATGCTTTCTTATGGCATCCCTTACATTTTCATGTAATTTCTTGTAAATAATTTCTTCTTCAGGAAACCTCTCTTTCTTTACTCCCCAATTTCTAGGCCTCTTTTGCATCTTGCTGACACTACAGTGTTCTCTCATCAATGTGCTTGTACACTTCATAATGGTAAAAAAAAAATTTAAGTAAATGACTTTATCACGTGTTTCCTTGGCCACTAGAACAATGTTTTGGCAGAGAGTAGGTACAGAAAAATGTTTTCAGTAAATGAGTTACTGGGTTCATGTTCTTTCATCAGTAAATAAGGCCTATAAGATATATTAAGACAGTTTATTAATTCAAGTTGCAATATGTACATGAGAACCATTGTGACAAATGTTGTACGTTATTATCAAATTTTCATTCAAAATCTCTACAATTCTAATAGATGTTCTCTCTCATGCTGTATGTGTTTGCCTTAGAGGAAGGAACTGTTTATAGAAAGGTCAGTGACATCACAGTTAATAATGGGTAGCAATGTTTTTGCTTGTAGAAACAAATAATTTAGGTTTGGACTAGCTGTGAATTTTTTAAAAAGTCAGAATATTTTTGATGCCCAAATAATTTAACAAACACCATACAAACTGTCCAACTATAATTATCACCCCAGTCCCTATTTTACCATATACAAAAATGCTCACACAAAAACATGAAGTTGGAAATACCTGGCTATGAAAATAACTGCTTAGAATTGATTTTAGTTCTTTCATATTTCCATTTTATTTTTAAAGGTGTTTTTAGTTATCAAGCCAATCAATGTCAGAAGATTGAAAAGTATGCTGTTTAATTTCATGAGCAATTGTAACATTTTATCTGTGCAAAGTAAGATAAGAAGGCCAATTACGTCTTACGCCTGAATACTCAAAGCCATTCTCTGTAAGTGGCAGGAAGGCCACGTCCCTATTCTTCATCCCCACCTCGATGTACAGTGCTGTGTGAATGATTCACAGCATTTCAAAGAACAAGGAAATTTTAACCTCATTCTGTTGTAAAGTGTTACATATAGATATCAATGGGTCAACTTAAATGTTTTTGGCAAATTGTGAAACTACAGGATGTTATCTTTCTGTTGTAATAAAAGAAGAGGTAAGAACAAAATTGATGTACAATTCTCTTTCAAGTACTTTATAAATGCTTTAATCCATACATCTTCATGGAATTGCCACAGTTATCCATATTACTCAGGTAAAGAAACGACGTTCTAAAAAGTTGCCTAAGTCCACTCCCCCCTTTTTTACTTTAAATAAGTTGCAAGCAGAGTGTACACTAACATTCTCATGTAGAAGTCATTTCTTTTTTTCTTTCTTTCTTTTTTTTTTTTTTTGGTAGTGACAGTCTCACTTTATCGCCCTCGGTAGAGTGCTGTGGAGTCACAGCAACCTCCAACTCCTGGGCTTAGGCGATTCTCTTGCCTCAGCCTCCTGAGTAGCTGGGACTACAGGTTCCTGCCACAACGCCCGGCTATTTTTTGATGCAGTTCGGCCAAGGCCGAATTTGAACCCTCCACCTGTGGTATATGGGGCCAGCACCCTACTCTCTGAGCCACAGGCGCCACCCTAGAAGTCATTTCTTAATATTAAAAAATATCTTTTATGAAGTATAAAAATGACTAGCTAGAGAGGATTGGAATATTCCACAGGTAATTGGGGATACAAAGTTGGGATCTATCAAACGTGTGGTTTTATTCTTGTAACAGTTATTTATTTAGAAACCATGCAGCAGGCACTGTGGTGTGTGGACAGGTGGTTGTGTTCTTTATCCTCAATGCACAGTGGGCACGTCACCCTAGCGTGACACCTGCCAGCATGGGGAGAAGACAGAGCTGCCAGGCTAGGACATCCAGGACATCCTCTATAGACAGGAGATGTGGGTGATGGAACAGAAGACAGAAGACATGATTGGGAAGGGAAATCTTAGAGGAAAGGCACAAGTGAGATTGCAAATCTCATAGGTCACAGATTGCTGGGTTTGTTGCAAATGGAGGCCAAGGTATTAAAAATTGTGTGAGGGAGACAAAGGCAAGCGGTGGATGAGAGAAAAAAGGAGGGATGTAGAGAAACCGAAAATTGAAGGAGGGCCGTGCAGAGGACACACAGCAAGTTCACCTGGAGAAGTGGGTTTTCCATGCAGCCTCGCACATTTAGGTCGAATCAGAGTGACAGACAAAACAAAGGGTGATGCTGGGAAATACCTTGTAAGAGTAAAATTTCCTGAATCTTGTGACATGAAAAAAATCCACAAATTTTGTTTATTATTGATATAATCAACAATAGGATAATGATAGTAATGCCATTTATGTAATACTTTCATACTAGTTTCCGTTCTCTACCAATATTTTTCTGATTTAATACCATTGAAATATCTCTTCAAAATTATTATTATTATATTCTAAAGAATAGGTGTTAAAAGTTTAGGAAATTTGGCTTATGTCATAAAGATAGTAGGTGAAAGAGCCAGCACTAAAAATTTGCCTAAAATTTTAGTTTATTAAATAATATTTTTGTGGGAACCAAGTGCCTAAGTAATTTATTTCTTATGTATTCATTTATTGATACCAAGTGTCATTCTTTTGCCCTTAGTAAAGTACCATGACATCATTATAGTTCACAGTAACCTCAAACTCCTGGGTTCATGTGATCTTCTTGCCTCAGCCTTTTAAGTAGCTGGAACTATAGGCATGCACCACCATAGACCACGTTTTTTTTTTTTTTTTTCTATTTTTAGTAGGGAAGTGGTCTTGCTCTTGCTCAGGCTGGTCTCAGAACTCCTAAGCTCAAACGATCCACCCACCTGGGCCTCCCAGAGTGCTAGGATTACAGGCATGAGCTGCCAAGCCTGGCCCCAACTGCCTCAGCATATTCTTTTGTAGTACTCTCACATAAATTTTGGGAAGTAATTTATTATCTCATCTTATATATAAGGAAACTGAGATTAAGGCATTTCGAAAAATTATTTCTAATATTACAAACATACTAATTGACAGAACTGGCATTCAAACCGAATTAGTTCAGAGGGTATTTGTTGGGTGACTACTATATTCCAGGTACTAAATAAATGGGACCTGATTAAGCTAAAAAGCTTCTGCACAGCTAAGGGTACACAACTAAAGCAGCCTTCAGAATGGGAGAAGATATTTGCATCCTACAAATCTGACAAAGAGCTAATACTTGGAATTTACAGAGAACTCCAAGAAAGGTGCAAACAATCTCCTTTAAAAGTGGGCAAGAGACTTGAATAGATGCTGAAGATGACAGATAAATAGCCAAAAAACACAGGAAAAATGCACATTGTCCCTAATCATCAGAGAAGTGCCAATCAGAACCACTATAAGATATCACCTAACTCCAGGAAGATTAGCCCACTACAAAGTCCCAAACTTCTGATGCTGGCATGCATGTGGAGAGAAGGGAACTCTTTTGTTTTGCTGGTAGGATTGCAAACTGATACAACCTTCATGGAAAGAAGTATGGAGAATTCTCAAAGAACTAAAAGTCACCCTTCATTTGATCCTACAATCCCATTACTAGGTATCTACACAGGAGAACAAAAATCATTTTACCACAAGGACATTTGCACCAGAATGTTTATTGCAGCTCGATTTCCTATTGCCAAGATGTGGAAGAAACCCAAGTGTCCGTCTATTCATGAATGGTTTAACAAACTGGGATATATATACCTGGAGTACTATTCAGCCATAAGAAAGATGGAGACTTTATATCTTTTGTGTTTACCTGGATGGATTTGAAGAATATTTTTCTTAGTAAAGTATCTCAAGAATGGAAAAAAAATCCAATATACTGAATACTAATATGAAAGCCATATATAAACAACTACATGCCCACAGGAAAGAAAAAACACAAATACAGTCTAGCAATGGGGAGGGGAGACGAAGTGGGGGGAAGGGAGGGGGGAGGGTGATTGGTGGGATCTCACCTAAGGTTCACAGTGGGAGGGCGTTCATCACCAGGGAAAGGGCTCAACTACAAGTTGAACTTTACCTTCTGTTTACCTTAGAATCGAAAACAATGTAACCTAAACTTCTGTGCTCTCATGTGAATTTGCAATAAAAAATCATTAAAAAAAGAACAACGGACAAAGCAGACCTGATGTGTTCTCCTTTGGATCCAATAGACCAGTTGGGATGAGAAATAGTTAAAAGGTCTAAGAATGTCAACATCAGTTTATAGAGAGCCGAGAACCCATTTTTGAGAATTTTGGATATTATCTCTAAATGCGATGCAAAAACTTCTCCTTATTTTAAACAGGGGAGTAGTATGGTATGAGATATTTTCTAAAGACTACCCTGGATATGGAAAGAGAATGAACTATAAAAGACAACTTAGAAGGTTTTGAATAGAAACCGGGCAAAGGGTATTAATAGATTGGACCTGGATAGTGGCAGTGAAGATAGAAAGACATGGCATAAATATTGGAAGCACAATTCCCGGGACTGAACGTGCTTTATGTACAGAATGAAGGGAAGTGGGTCTCTTTGATGACTCCAAACCTTCCACTGCTATAATTTAAATAAGCAACCCAATTGGTAACCAAATCACACAGGCCAAGTGATTCTTCTTGATGAGACTGAATTTCAGTGACCAATAATATCTGACTGATTTTGCAGCCTTCATTCAGCTAAAGTATGACAAAGAAAGGCTGTTGTTCCTTGCTGGCTATGGCCAAAAAGTTACTATGATCCCAGCAAAATAAACAAATTGAAAACTGATTTACTTGTAAGGTCCATAGCCCCTTCACAAGAGTGCTGATCTGATTTCCTGTGCTGTCAATATGTTTCATTAACTATGAAACAGTTGAGTTTTTAAGACATCTTCATTAAGATAAGTCAAGGTGCTCATATACCAAGACGCAGATTGCAAAGATCTCTTGCAAGTCCCCAGGAGATAAGACAGTATGTGCACAGGGCGGCCATCTGGCAGGGTGCCGAGCCATACACAGGGAAGGCTCTGTTAGCATTTCTTCTCGAAACCATATTTTCTGCGTTGACTATCTGGTGGTTTTGGATTGCCGCAGGCTGATAATTGGCAACTGAGCTGTTAGACCAGATGGCATATATTTATTTATTTTACAAAGGAAAGGGAGGGGGGAAAACACGTTGCAAATTGGAAAGTCCATTTTTAGTCATAGAACAGAAAACTAAAGGAGAAAAGAAATTGATTTTAAGCAGTTCCAGATGTTATGTGCTTTTTGTTTGCAAAGCCATATCTAAAAGGAGGGTGACACGAAAAACAGGAAAAAGAAAAAGAGAAGAAAATTTTTTTAAAAAAGAAAAGATTTCACAGAATAATGTTCAGTTGCATTTACTTGTTAAAAATCTTTCATTTACAGGGTA
The DNA here is from genome assembly GCA_963573935.1 of Arctocebus calabarensis. Lineage (NCBI taxonomy): Eukaryota > Metazoa > Chordata > Mammalia > Primates > Lorisidae > Arctocebus > Arctocebus calabarensis. Next base: position 3,393 of record CAUYON010038865.1, on the reverse strand, counting down.
TAAGAATACTTTATTCAAGGATAGATGGGAAAATAAATCACACAATTTACATATGAATAATTACTTTCCTACTGTGTACACGCATGAGGTGAACAGAGCAACTTTAGCTTCTAAGCCTTCCCTATTGTGTGTCCTAATCACCAGTCCCCTCCAGCCTACCTTGCTTGTTCCAACTGCCATCTGTGAAATTCTATTGTGTTATGCCATCTTCAGCTGTTTCCTTTGCCCAGATCAAGACTTTAATTAGCACCCATTAGCAAAGTGCCAAGAGCATCTTCCATCAGACTTTTCTCCCCCTTTTTATGGAGAAGAAATTATGATTCCTGTAATAAATTGTGTCTTGTCTTCAAACTGTATGCCAACATTCTCCAAACATTAAATTCTAATGTGTTGATTCTCTTCATTGGGTCTCTGAAATTTAGACTCATAACGTTCTAAGGGATCAGCATAACTTACTATAGGGAGTGGGTTTGGGGCAAGTGTTTGAAGTCGAGATTCTTGTCATATATGATCCCAGACACCTGCTATCTTGCTTTGAATCTACGCCATCCCAATGCCTCATTTGGTTCCTGAGAGACAAGTTACTCTCCTAGTCCCTGTAGAGTGGGGATTTGGATGTGGCATTTCCGGTAAACCTCCAGAAGATGCTAATTCTGATTTGCCGCATTAGAGGTAAAAGACTCCAGCTTTCCATCGTAGGTCTTCACCTGGTGGCCGTGTTGGAGGACTCACCAGCAATGACCAGCAGGTCAGGTTGTTCCTTCTCTCCCTGTCAAAGCTTCTTTGGACAGCAATCTGAAGTACTATGCTAACCAAATTAGGAAAATCACCTGAAAAACCTTTACCAATGGGTCCAAATGGTCTGGCATTCTGACTCTATTCTCCTGTTTACAATCTATGAGAATTTTGAGTACTTACCTAACATAGCTAACCTAATGTTTTCTTATTTCTAAATGCCATTACTGTACTACAAAGTCATGATAACTAAATCATACATTACACATAAATATTACATGTCTAACACAGTGCTTGGAATTTAAGGGGCAAAAATATATTATAGCTCCTTGTGCCATATTATTTTCCTTCACGGGGAAATACATTTTCAACACATTCATGGTTAGTAAACAATGTACATATAATTGCTTTCTATAGAGTATAAAATATATTTATTTGTTGTTAAATGCTATGTTCTGGGCACTATTCTAGGCACAGGGAACAGAGCAATGAACAAAATATAAAAATCTTGATGCTCAAAGAAAAGAAAGACCAAAGACATGATTGAAACAAGAAACCTGCACCCGGATGGAAATCGGGACAGCTAGAAACTTACCCTTTATGTAAAAAAATAGATAAAAGTGAGTTGATCATTGTCAGATTCTCTTTGCTAAACTGGAAAATGGTAGAATCCGTGAATATTACCACACGAATTATTTTCACCTCAGTGGTGGTTTAAGACTCAATTAATGTTTTAAGTAATAAAATGGCATTGACTGTCTGACAGTAATGGGCAAAAATCAGAAACTACCAAAATCACATAATGAAATATGTTAACTAAGAACAGTAGAAACTCTGTACATTTAATATAAAGCTACTGTTCCTCTTCCCTGGTAAGAAACATGGAGGCCTTAAAGGTTGCAGCAGCTTCAACTGCTAGGAGAAAGAGGCATATAAATATAAAGTTGCGTAAATGTAGATATTTATATAATATACTTACGTAAATTCAACATGGAACAGATTGAGTAAAGCTACTCTGCGTGTGTGTGCATGGTGTTAGCTCAGTCGAGACTGAGCCATGTCTGAAGGGTTGGAGCCAAGGCCAAAGCAAGGATCAGCTGGCAGAAGGGCAACCCAGAGTAAAGGCAGGGCGAGCCCAGAGCAGTAGGGCAACCCAGGGTAAAGGCAGGGTGAGGCCTGAGCAAAAGGGTGACCCAGGGTAACGGCAGGGCGAGGTCGGAGCAGTAGGGCAACCCAGGGTAAAGGCAGGGCGAGGCCTGAGCAAAAGGGTGACCCAGGGTAAAGGCAGGGCGAGGCCTGAGCAAAAGGGTGGCCCAGGGTAAAGGCAGGGCGAGGCCGGACTCTGAGATTGACTTGCGGGCTACCCCCTCGCATAAGGGAAGGCACCAGGGAGCTCTCAGAGGTTTCTTTCAGAAGGGCATGAATCCATAAATTTCTAACTATGTAGCCTTAAGCAAGTTACTTAATGCACTTGGATTTCAGCTAGTTATGTAAAAATGGGTGGAATAATATTTATCTTGTAGAACTGTTGTGATGATTGAGTACAAGTAAATCAGTTGAGGCAAATCCCAGCTAGTGATCCTTCCCTTCCTTCCTTCTTCATTCACCCATGTTTTAGGACCTGTAAGGTATCAGAAAGTTCTAAAGTCAGGAATTGAACAAAATGGGTTAAAACACCCACCTAGCGTTGTGCGACCGTATCTCTAGCAGGGATTATATTTGTAGCAAGTGTGAGTGTGGTAGAATGGGCGTAGATACCTCCTCCTGCTGTTCATAAGCAAATACAAAAGCACCCACTTCGTTATGCTTAGCAGAGCTCCCCTCAGCTCCTGCACCCAAATGCTGCTCAAACTGCATCTTTTCTGCAGTGGAGTTGTAGGAAGGGAAGAGGAGGACAAAGGAGAGATGACAGGCACGTGGGATGTGAATCCAGCAGGAGGCTTCTGGGAGCCCTGGAGAAGATTGGTGACCTTATGAAAGAGAGAGACCTCTGAGAGCTCCCTGGTACCCACCCCATGGAGGAGGTAGTAGAAGGTTTCCATTTATCAACCGGAAAGTGGACCCTCATAGAAGCACCAAATCTTGCTAGTACCTTAATCTTGGAATCCCTAGCCTCCAGGACAGTGAGAAAAAAATATTTGTTGTTTAAGCTCCCCAGTCCATGGTATTTCTATCATAGTAGTGAGGGCTCATTTATACCAGTATGAGACCTCAAACAAGGCACAGAAGTTAATATTATCTGGAGCTCAAATAAAAGAAAACCAAGATGATAATACAGATTAGACAATAATTTGATAATTATAATGCACATTTGGGATCTTGAGGTATCATGGAAAGGTTACTGAATGTGTAGTTTATTTTTTAAATTTTTTAAGGAATACTCACACAAGTAAAAGATATGTGTCTGGAACACACTACAAATGTTAAAAATGAAAAGAAAAACTATCTTTTTAAGCAATGGACTTCTAGTAGTTAGAGAATATCCACTAAAAATTCTGCTTCTGTTGATTCTTGATTTTTTTTTGTAGTTTTTTTTTTTAGTTTTCTGAAAAAAAATTGAAACAAGTTTGACAACAAATTTTTGTAGTTTTCTGAAAAAAATTGAAACAAGTTTGACTACCAGTCTACATACAGAAATGTAGAATGTTAGAATACACA
>CAUYON010038863.1:22500-32116 GCA_963573935.1 Arctocebus calabarensis | reverse complement strand
TTGATCCTCCTGCCTCAGCTTCCCAAGAAGCTGGGACTATAAACACCTGCCCAGTAGAGACAGGGTCTCACTGTTTCTCAATCTGGTCTCAAACTCCTAAGCTCAAGCGATCCTCTCACCTTAGCCTCCCAAAGTGCTAGGATTACAGGTGTGAGCCACCATACTTGGCCTTAATTTTAGTTTTGAATCTATTCTTTATTTAATTTGCTACTGGTTTTAATAAGGCTGGAATATAGAGTGTGTATAAGGAAGTGGCAGGAGAGATGGATGCAGGGCAAATCTGCTGAGTCAGAAATAAACAGCCTACATACAGGGTTACCCTGAAGGCCTCAGGTGACTGAGGCCGTTAAAGGTTCAAATAGGGGCAAGGCATGGTGGGATTTGTGTTTTAGAAAGATCTTGGCAAGTAAAGTGGATGTAATCTTTAGGATGCTGCCACACAACTCAGGCAAAAGAGGATGTGTTATCTGACACGATAAGGGTGCAGAGAGGAGATTCAATCTGAGTGATACTTATTGACAAGTTGTAATCTATAAGGCTTAGAAGTGAGTGTGTGTGTGTGTAAACAATAGTGAGAAGAGGATGGTGAATTTCAAGTTTCTGATTTGGGCAATTAGGAACATCACAGGGCCATTTTATGTGGAATACAAGAATGATTCAGGGTTGGGGATGGAGAAGAAAGTGATGAGGCTTATTGTGGGCATGTCGAGTCTTAGCTGCCTGTGGACATCTTAGTAAGATGTGACCAGTGTCTCATTAGACACATGGGTTTGGAGCTCAAAAGAAAGGTCTAAGTTGGTCGTAGAGATTGCATTTCTTTTTTTTTTTTTTACATTGACATTGAGTGTTTAGAGAATTGGTGGCACATCTGGTGGCTTTTTTTTTCCTTAGCACATTGTACAGGGTAAGTGCATAATTCAGGGTTGTATACAATTCCCAAAACCCAAGATTTTTTTTTTTGTTTGTTTGTTTTAGTTATTAGGATGAGGTCCATTAATGAAGAAGAAATAAGGACTTTCTACCAACTGATGCCAGTTTACTTCATTTCCAATGTAATTATTGAACACAGGGAGCTGAACTGGTGGGGCAATACAAAGCTTAAATGAAACCAGAATTAACCTGAAGAGTAGCAAAGTCCGATGTCACCTGCACTGCATGATTGGAAGGACAAGTGGCTGCATAGGCCCCGGATTTCTTTCTTCCTCTTTTGTCTTTCACCACACTGTTACAGCCATGCCTTTGGACCACTGGGTATTTTTCATTTTAGGGAGTTGTTTGGTAAATATTCTAATGCCAGGTAGTACTGTAGAAATTATCAAGTAGTTTTGGTGAAGTCTTTAATGTATCAGAGCTTTGAGATGTCTTGAGAAAGGATAATTGAGACAGGATCCAAATATGATGGGTTTTGTTGTATTTGTTTGCATCTCATTGACATTTCCTTGAAATTAATGATTTTAATAGTGGCAATTTGAGGCTCCAGAAGAAATTTATTTCTCATTAAATTCACATTTCCTTCCCCCACCAGCTATTGTTCCTTCAGAAAACATTATTAAGAATTCTAGATATTCCAAAAATAGTGTTTAGGTATCATTGCAGTTTTTAATGAGCAAGACATAACATATTGCTATGTTTCAAGGAAGACGAGTGTGATGTGAATCATGTGAGATTTATTGAAATTTGGGTTTATTCTTTTATGTGTGTATGTCTGCCTACACATACCTACATAGTAGGAGTATTTTTACTAGGGAAATACGAGCTGCTATAACAGCCCCCCAACTTTCAGTGGGGTCACACAATAGAAGCTTATTTCTTGCTTATGTAACAGCCCAAGGCAGGTGATCCCGGCTGGCATATGGCATTTTTCCACGTAAGGATTGGGTAGCTTTGCTGTCCTCTTATTATTTCCATCCAACTGGAAGGAGGGGGAAAGTGTGGAGAAGTCACACTTGCTTCTTAAGCTGAGGCACGGCAGTAACACACATCTCTTATATTTCATTGATGAGAGCTGGGACACGGGCCACACCTAGATGCAAGGAATGATGGGAATGTATTTCTGGTTGGGCATCTGTTTCCCAGTAACAAGCCCATGCACTGCCAAGGGGAGCACAGAATCCTTTGGACAGCCACTTACCTTGGCCACAGGGACTGTGAGCACAACAAAAAGCTCATATATAGGGATTGCTCATTATTTTATGGCCACACTTCAAATATATGATGATGTCTGCTTTGAGTTGATACTTTGCATTCCTTCTGGATGTTATATGGCTGCTAAGATCCTTAGAATATTACTAAGAATGTTGAATTCCTTATTCATTATATATGCAAAACTGAGACTTTCTTTCTTTATTTTTAAGGTTGGACAAAATTTGCTCGATTGACACGGGCTTTGACAAATAGCCGAAGCGTTTTGCAGCAGCTCACACCAATGAATAAGACAGAGGTGGTTCACAAACACTCAAGATTAGCAGAAGTAAGTGGGAGACTGACTTGACTTCCCAAGAAGATGGTGGTGGTACATTCCTTTTTTCCAAAAGTGATTCAATATGTATATTTCTGGCTATTATTTTACAAATATTTAGCCAATAATTTATTTTTCCCTGGTAGAAGTATAGAAATCCCAAGTATTTATTTTTATTCTCTCCCACTTTTAAATTGGGCATGTAGTTCACGACATCCCAGGTGATGTGTGTAGAGGATGATGTTTCTATTGAACTAATGAGGTTGGGAGTTCGTTTGTTCCTTCATTTATAAGCAGACTCCCTGTTGAGGAGTTACTCTATGCTTGGCACTGTGCAAAAGATGCAAAGGTGAATAAGAAATGGAACGAAATATTCAGCAGAAGAAATCAATCTCAGGGTGTGAAAATGAATGACAGGGCTCAGTGGGAACCAGTGCGGGAGCATTTACCAGGACTTGGGGCCCTAGGGAAGGCTGCTTGAGTGAGGTCATACCTGGGCCCGGTGGCCCTTGAAGGAAAAATATAAAAGTTAGTCAGGTGAAAAAAGGATAGAGGTCATTCCTATCAGGGAGGTCGCATGTACAGAGGCTCAGAGATGAGAGAGTGTGGTGACTTTGACTTCAGTGTGGTTGAATCCAGGTGGGGAAGGACACATGAGGTGGTGCATAGAGAGATGATGGTGGTGGGTGTCTGATGTGCTGGCCAATTGTCAGGGTCACATTTGTGCCTTAGGAAAACCTGTCCAAGGGGAGATTGGTCCTAACTGGTTTCTTGTGTAATCTCGTGTTTTTATTATATGAATTTGAAATATTTTCCCAAGATGAGATCTATAGCTTTTACCAGATTGCCAACGAGGTCTAAGACACAAAATGAAGAACCTGTTTGAGCTATGGAGTGTCTCAAAGGTTGCCATACACAGGAAAATCAACAAACTCATATTCCGTCTTATATATATGTATATATATTTTTTCTTTCTTTCTTTCTTTTTTATTGAGACAGAGTCTCACTTTCTGGCCCTCAGTAGAGTACTGTGGCGTCAGCTTACAGCAACCTCCAACTCTTTAGGCTTAAGTGATTCTCTTGCCTCAGCCTCCCAAGTAACTGGGACTACAGGCTCCTGCCACAACGCCCGGCTTTATTTAATAGAGACGGGTCTCACTCAGGTTGCTGGTCTCCAACCTGAGCTCAGAGCAATCCACCCGCCTCGGCCTCCCAAGGGTGCTGTCTTATATTTTTAATACTTTTTATATTTATATATCAACACATAGAAAAGTGTCTTGTAATGAATGTTTTATAAATAAAGTACACTTAGGTACAATTTCCCATTTTCCCTATGTACGTATGTTGAGCTTTGGGACACGCCACAGTGGCTCAGTGGAGAATGGGTATGTAGGGAAACCAGAGGGAGACTTTACGTCATTTGTGTTTACCTGGATGGAGGTGAAGAACATTCTTTCTAGTTAAGTATCACAAGAATGGAAAAGCAAGTGTCCAATGGATGTGGCACTAATATGAAACCAATAGATAAACAACTACGCCCCCATGTTAGAGAACAACAATTAAATTCAAGGGGTGGGGAGGGGAGGGAGGGAAAGGAGGGAAGGGAAGGGAAGGAGGATAATGGGGAAGGGGAGGAGGGGGATTGGAGTGCTCTTAGTGGGCACAAGGCGAGGGTATACAGCACACCCCTGGGTGAAGGCTCAACTGCAACCGACCTGTACCTAGCAGACAGTGTAACCTAATCTTTTTACCCTCTTATTAATCTGAAATTTAGGGTAAGAAGAAGTCCTTGTAGTAATTTAGCTAGAATGACAGTGGCCTTAGGGTAATTTGCAGACATACCAAGATTGGAGTCAACACACGGTGGATAGATTAGAACAGAGTGTGAAACAAGGGTTTAGACAACTGGGTAGACAGTGCTATTGTTTAGTAGAATGGCAGATATAAGAGGAGGAAAAGAAGTTTTGAAGTGAAGTTAGGTTTTGCACGTATCATGTTTGAAGAGACTGATAGGAAATCCCAGTGGTGATCCCTAAAAGATGTGGGATTTTTATTAGGCCCTGAGGAGGATACTGGGGTCTGGGTTGGAAACCTCAGCTTCATCCTCACAGCTGTTAAAGCCACAGGCTGGACGATGTTACTTGGAGACCAAAGAGAAAAGAACTGTGCCTGTGGCTCAAAGGAGTAGGGCGCCAACCCCATATGCCGGAGGTGGCGGGTTCAAACCCAGCCCCAGCCAAAAACCGCAACAAAACAAAAACAAAAAGAAAAGGATGGCGGACAGAACTTTGAGGCAGCCAAAACCTCCATTGTTCACGTCTTCTATGACTGGCACTCATGAAAGATGCCGAAATCCAGTCGAACCACCCAAGCGTGCTGAGCACTTGGTGGGCACTCACAAAAATATTTGGAGGCAACTTATCAAAACAGAGAGAGATATAACAGCAAATCTGTATGCTCGTCAGTTTGCACTCCTGGAGAAAAGCAAAGTGAAGCGTTCCAGGGTTACTCTCCTAACTATGCCGTGAATATTAAATCTGGTTTGGAAAGGATTAGGAAACAAGCACCCCAAATCTGGAGCCCTCTGCTATCAGAGGAACTTGTTATAGTTTTCTGCTCTAGATAGCACTGTTAGCTTGGGGAGTGATTAACACTTTGATGTAATGTAAGACGTTAGCATTGTTAAGCATTAACTGATTATAAGATGACATTTTAAGACACGATGTGGGGCCAGCATGAGGATTTTAAGTAGACAGCAGCTCCAGCTCCCTTGTCTGTAACACTCATTAAGTGATAACTTGACTTTGGACTTGTTCCTCTTCTGATCTGAATCGTCTGTTTCGGATCTTATACAAATCAAGCTGAAGTTTCAGAGCCTATGTCTGTGACTGTTGACTTTTACAGTCATATTCCTTTTGGTCTTAACTTAATTCAGAGTTTTTCTTTTCTCTGCTTTACAACCAGAGGAAGGGGCCACAGAGGGGAAGACGCTCTGCCCTGGGCACCCCGGTTCATTCAGGCTGTTTCCTCCATGTCAAGGAGAATGTTCTTTTTGCTTTGAAGATGTTTACATTTCATCATTTTTATTTTTACAGAACTTGTGTTCTTGTTTCTTCTCATCTAACTTTTTCCTTTTGCTTTGCGATTATCACTAGTCTCTTTATTACTTATCTCCAATTTGTAAACTTGAGTCCAATACAAAACTGCCTTCTGCCAGGTCTGAGGTTCAATTTCAGAGAACTTGCAGGAATAACCAGGTTTCCACAGACATGGAGGCTGCGTACCTGCCGTGTGTGTGCTGAGCTCTCAAGGACAGTGCCAACAGGAGCACCGACTAAGCTCAAGAACACTGTTTTTTCAGTTGTACTACGTACATGAGCTGCTCAACTCAAATATCTTGCATTACGGTGGAATTTTAGGCTCTTTCACTTTTTCCAAGATGCATACATTTGCTCTCCATTCTCCATCCCCTACATTTCAAGTCCATCCCTCAAATTTGTACTTGATCTCCAGTTTCAAAGATCCCGGTCTCCACGCAGGCAGTTAATTAATTTTCCACACACGCCGACATCCTGCTGTTGCTCGCAGCTTGCTCACGTTTGTGCCCAGTGGAGATAAATGTCCCCACTGCTGCCACGCCAGCCAGTGGGCCCGACCTCCTTCAAGTCGACACGCTCAGATCTTCAGAGAGAAAGAAATGTGTCAGTGTTGGTACAAAAACACATTAGAAGATGTGATTTCACCCTCCCTCCACCCGCGGCTTATTGCCTATGAAACTGCAAAGGAGATAACAATGGAAGTGGAGAGTCATTCCTCACTGCTGTGTGGAAAAGCCCAGGGACACGGAGATTAGAGGGCTTTGCACGTGAGGAAGACACAGCCCAGACACTTGGGCACCTCTTTGGGGTTTTGCTGTCACCCTGTTCCTCCTCCCCTTCCTTCTGCTTCTTTTCCTCATTGAGCATTTTTGATGCAACTCATCGTCTCAAGACTTGGGTCCCAATGTCTGAAGAAACATAAGCCAAGGACCTCACCTTGGCTATGCACTGTGACCGCTATAAGGCTTTGAAAATAAGATTCTCTGAGAGCCAGAGAGCACTTTACTCATTCTCTGGGTGCAATCTGAATGCGAGTATATTGTATGTTTTAAAACCTCCCCAGGGGATTCAATTGGGCAGCCTGATTTCTTTCTTTCATTTTTCTTAGAGACAGAGTCTCACTTTATCACCCTCGGTAGAGTGCTGTGTCATCACAGCTCACAGCAACCTCCAACTCCTGGGCTCAAGCAAGTCTCTTGCCTCAGCCTCCCAAGTAGCTGGGACTACAGGTGCCCGCCACAACGCCCAGCTATTTTTTGGTTGCAGTTTGGCCAGGGCTGGGTTTGAACCCACCACCCTTGGTATATGGGGCCAGTGTCCTACTCATTGAGCCACAGGCGCCGCCCTGGGTAGCCTGATTTAAGAAGTTCTGAACTCAGGGGTAACCCTAGAGGAGAAGGCTTACTTTGTTCAGGGCACTGAGCAGAGCCAACTTAGACCTTAGCAGGGTAGACATAGTGTCTGAGGCCCACAGTACTTTTAGGGGCCCACAAAATGCTTCAGTTTCTATTAACAGCAGAAGAAAATAATGAACTTTTAGGTAAAAACAAAAATTGGATGTGTGATATTAATGCCGTTGTAGAATATAATTTTTATAGCAATGCTATTATAAAATATAATTCTTATTTACTTTTTTAATAGGCAGGAGGGGTCCAGGGAGGCCAACAGGCTTAGGACCCATGAAGGTGATAATATGCCCTGGAACTGAGTTCTTATTTCCCAAATCTGATTTATTTGTACTTATACTATAGACTGTGCAGATATAAATGGAAAAATCCTAACACTGAATACGAAGAGAATTTTTATGTTTAACACAGTGAAATCAGAATCAATGGGCCAGTGTTTGAAAAGTGAAACAAAAGTCATAATTATGTACATCTCTCTCTGTATAATACTCTATCCCAATGTAAAGCTTATATTCCTGGCAGGATAATTAACTGCCAAGTAATGTAAGACCTTGTAGGAAGACTATGTCTGGGGTACTCACAGTGTGGGTTAAGCACATAAAATATCTTCATCAGTTCTTATAACCCCCAAACACAAATAGTAATTTTTAACATTAATTAAGAGACTACTAGTAATGTTTTTTGCGGTGTCAATAGTTGTAATGGATATTATATACTTCTTTTTCCATTGCACACGAGTTTCTAGGTGTGAGAGAAACTTTAGGATACTCTCCAACATTTGAAAGAAGTCTTGAGTATTTACCATTTTTTTTTCCTAAAGAGAATTTACATCTGGGCAGGAAACACAATATTCTTTAATAAAGTGTCGATTTAAGAGAGAAAAGGCAAAAGCTGGCTGTAGCACTTGCTATGCCGTGTATACTGCCGTCCGTCATCAGGGTCCTTGCTGTGTGTATCACTTAACAGCACGGTCGCCGACAGTGGGGTGCTGGGGTTCAGCGAGGCCATCAGAATCAAAGTTATCTATCCCCAGGCAGCAAATACCGTGTGAGGATTTAATGACATTGAGTCACCCAAACGAGTGCTGTCCAGTCCAGGAGGGGTGTGAGATAGGCAGGCTTGCAGCGGGAGTGAGCAGAAGGTACTCCCCAAAGCGCGCGTCCAGCAGGGCTGGGGATCAGTGCCAGTCACCACGACAGAGTGGCAGATGGATCAACCGAGGCAGTGACTGGACGGGAGTGACTTCCTTTGCACAGACTTTGGGACAACTTCAGAGGAAGACAAAACCATGGGGCATGATTGGCTTTGAACCTGAGTCATGCTGATTAGGCTGTGGATTGACTGCTGCCACGTTTGAATTCCTGTGTGGACATGTCCTGGCTGTTTACATCTACACTTTCTCTCTTCCAGGTTCTTCAGCTGGGCTCGGATATCCTCCCCCAGTACAAGCAAGAAGCGCCAAAGACGCCACCACACATTATTTTACACTATTGTGCTTTTAAAACTACTTGGGATTGGGTGATTTTAATTCTTACCTTCTACACCGCCATTATGGTTCCTTACAACGTTTCCTTCAAGACGAAGCAGAACAACATAGCCTGGCTGGTGCTGGACAGCGTGGTGGACGTTATTTTCCTGGTTGATATCGTGTTAAATTTCCACACGACTTTTGTGGGGCCTGGCGGAGAGGTCATTTCTGACCCCAAGCTCATAAGGATGAACTATCTGAAAACGTGGTTTGTGATTGATCTGCTTTCTTGTTTACCTTACGACATCATCAATGCCTTTGAAAACGTGGATGAGGTAAGATTTTCGGTTTTGTTCTTTAGAGTACTATGGATCGTGAGTTTGGAAAACATGAGGGTAAAAGGATGACATAGATAATCCAAATTTCTTTCCAGCCACCACCTTCAACCGTCACCTGCAAAGCACTTGCCACCAGTTACCGTGTTTGAGGGCCTCAGATTCGTTTTCGTCCACTTTTCTTTGCTGACTGGTTGAAGAGGTTGTGGTTGGAGGAGCAAAAGAGCCTCCAAAGTCAGATGCAGCTGACTCGATACTCTCTTGAGAGATGATGAAATAGATTGTATTTCCTTGGGAAAACTGCAGAATTTAAAAACCCTGTTCACCCAGACCTTTCGATTCTTCTCCTCCCCATACATCTAATAGCAGTGCAAGAGTTAACATAAAGATGAGGAAACTTTTATGGAAGAGCAGTTCTTAAATTTTTGCCACTTTGGTGTCTTCCTTTTAAGCTTTTGCTTTAGATTTTGTCTGAGTGTATTTGTGGGTAGGAACTGGATTGAATGACTCCTGATGTCTGATCTGATTCAAAATTCTGGTCCTTGCTTATTACCTGTGCAATAGAAACCCCGACTCTGTGCGGTATATTTAGAGAAACCCTGACTCTGTGCGGTATATTTAGAGAAACCCCGACTCTGTGCGGTATATTTAGAGAAACCCCGACTCTGTGCGGTATATTTAGAGAAACCCCGACTCTGTGCGGTGTATTTAGAGAAACCCCGACTCTGTGCGGTGTATTTAGAGGCCCATTCCTGGTCTCTAACTTAATAATGGATGATTTTCAGATTGCTACCTCAGGCTAACAGGAGGTACCACGAATTTTAACAAATAATATAAAAATGAGTGAAGAT
>CAUYON010038863.1:0-17500 GCA_963573935.1 Arctocebus calabarensis | reverse complement strand
TTCATATTCATTCTCCTAAAAAATCAGGATACCATTTTCCTATAACCAGGACGCCTAAGATATGAGGAGCCTAGAAAACAGAAAACAAGGAGACAGCTGGAAGCAGAGGCAGGTCAGGGGCCTCTAATCATCTTTCATTTTATGCACACAGATTAGAGATTCCCTCTGTGTTTTGATTAAGGATGCGCAGTTATAAGATAAAATACCGGTGAGTCAAATTAGAAAAGGTTTATCTCCAATCTCAGGATTCATCAAAGCCCTTCCTGCCATCCCTGCCTCATATTAAGCCGTCTTTATAACATGGGATTAGAGGAAACTATCTAAGACTTCATGTCCCCAGGCTCCTTGTCACCTTTGCTACACAGCTGTCCTCATTCAGATCACAAACAATTCTCTTGTGGAGAATCAAAGCTCACTTCCCCTTGAAGAGTCTGTTGATATCTGTAACTGAATTCATCCCAGCACCTCTGCATCTATTTATTTATTTTGGCGACCTGCAAGGTTTCATATCAGGTACAACATGCACTCTTGTCTTATGCATTGTCATGAAACATATTAAAACTTAGTACGCTTGTCTACATTAGAAAACACCACCTTAATCATTCCAGTAATTAGGCAAACACTCCTACAGGGCTAACTATAAACACGTCTTTCCCTCCCCAAGAAACCTTCTGACTCTCTCTCTGTGGAAGCCACACCAAAAAGATACACAGACAGATGTGTGCAATTAATAATTTGACTGAGGAGAGGTTAATATGGTCATCAGGCATATGAGAAGTAAAACTGTCATTGCTTTATTGAGGCTGTAATTTAGGCACAAGCTAGTGTAGCAATGATAAAATAATTTTAAAGAAATAAGTAAAAGGACCAGGGGAAAAAAGTTCATCTTAATTCAGGACTGGATTCTAGAATCTTCAAAAGTTTTCTTGCAAGATAAAGACTAAAATCTCTTGCACTTTAAATGTGTTGTTTGTTTTAAGAAAATGCAAAAAAAAATTTTTTTTGGCATAGTCTTTCCTTTATAAAGACTTGGCTACTTGAGGTTTGGTAACCTGCCTAAGAGTATCCCAAGCACATTTAGTTTTTTAGGGTCTATCTTTTATATAGACCCATCTCTTTAGCAGTGAGAGGATCAAGTTTAACCCTTTATGTTTTCCTTTCCCCTCCACAGGATGGGGTCAGAGGTTGAGAAGCTCAGGGTTATATAAGAAAGCTTACATTACCTCTCTTTTTTTGCCTTCTTTAGTAAAAAAGAAGACTAATAGAAATGTAAAGAGCTAGACTTTAGATTGCTACATAAGCTCCAAACAGGAGAACGAGAATCATGATTAGGTCCCGATGTACAACCTCATAATGTCAGCCATGGAGAGAGTGGGACCCTATCTAATAGGGTTACATGGAATCTTTAAGAAATCTGGGACACAGGAGGCCATAGATTGCTTATATATGGCAGCCGACACTTGCTGTTTGGTGTCAAGTGAAGGGCTCCCTGGTGGCTATCACTGAGACACATTCCGTCTTTCAAAGCCTCCAAGGACATAATGAAAGAAGCCCTGGGAAGCTAATGAGATAGCCCTTCAAACCCTAAGATTAAAATGACATTTTCCCCATCAGACTAATAGTAGATTTCTCAACAGAGAAAGAATGAGGTCCTATCTTTAGTCTCCTTAAACAGAATAACTGCTAGGCAAGAATTTTGTCTCCTACAAAACGAAGCTTTATAAATGAAGGAGAATTAAGGTCTTTCTGAGAAAAAGAAACATTAAAAGACTTTTTCACCACTAAATTTGTCTTACAAGAAACACAAAATTATTCTGTACGTGGAGCAGAATAATTAATACCCACCAGTGTGAACACACACAGCAGTTAAAACTCACAGCTTTTATAAAAGAAGAACACAACGGAGAGAACAAAGAAACCAGGTAACCATGAAAATAGTGACCAGAACAGTCTATCACACATCAATGCTGACACCGAATGTGAACGGTCCTCAAAAGATGCATGGTGACTGGATGACTTAAAAAAACAGACCCACATTCTGTATATGCTTTCTCCAGGAAACCCATTTAACTTGCAAATATTCTTATAGACTCAGGGTAAAAGGAATGGGAAAAAATATTCCAAGCAAATGGAAACCAAAAGTGAGCAGATATCAGATAAAATATACTTTGAATCAACATTTGGTAAAAAGAGCAAAGAAGTTCATTCTATGTATAATGATAAAGGAATCAATTCAACCAAAAAGTATGTTGAATATCTTAAGTATCCTCAATATATGTGTACATATATCTGCACTTATTTAGCAGCTCCCACATTCATAAAGCAATTTCCACTAGATCTAAGCAAAGAAATAAACAGCATAGCATCATAATAACCAGGCTCTTCAACACTCCTACATAGAACTAGACGGAGACATAGAACATGGAGCCAGGGAAACCCAGGACTTCAGTGGGAGCCTGGAACAGATGGACCTAGAAGACATTTACAGAACATTCTATCCCCAACATTCTTTTCATCAGCACATGGGACATTTTTCAAGATAGATCATAAAATAGGCCACAAAACAAGTCTCAGTAAATTTGGAGACGTAGAAATCGTACCATGTCTCTTCTCAGACCCCAGTGGAATAAAACCAGAAATCACTTCCAAGAGGAACTCTCAAAACTACATAAATACATGGGAATTAAATAAGCACCTGCTGAATGATTCTTGGGCTATTGACAAAGTTAAGATGGAAATAGAAAATTTTTTTGCACCAAATGACAAAGCCAACACAAGCTGCCAAAATCTATGGGAAACAGAAAAAGCAGTACTAAGGGGAAATCTCATAGCCTTACATGCATACATCAAAAAGACAGCCAGTTGCCCTCTGTTCCATATTCTCCAGGGGGAGGCAGGCACACCTCCCGTAACTTCTAGTTTGCCCATGTCAGGCTCTCCTGAGAACAATTCTACTGAATCCTTCTCCTGAGACCTAAGAATTTTTGCAAGATAGCCAGCCTCCAGCTGGGGAGTGAGTTGCTAGTATGGGTGAATTGTTTTCCCCCAAAATTTATGTATTGCATTTCTAACCCTACGGTACTCAACTATGTGACTATATTTGGAGAAAAGGTCTTTAAAGAGGCAATTAAAAAAAATAAAAAGGCAATTAAGGCTCAGTGCTCTATGAGGGCAACATAGTGAGACTCTGTCTCAAAAAAACAAAAAAGGCAATTAAGTTAAAATGAGGCCATTAGAGACTGTCACTTTTATAAGAAGATATTAGGATACAAATGCATGAAAAGACCAAGTGAAGAAACAGGAGAAGAGGGCTGTCTGCAAGGCCAGGCAAGAGGCCTCAGAAGAAACCAGCCCTGCTGATAGCTTGGACTTGACCTTCTAGTCTGGGAATTGTGAGAAAACAGATTTCTGACATTTAAATCACCCAGTCTGTGGTATTTTGTTACAGCAGCCCTAGCAAACTGATACAGATACTCGTTTATTTTTTTTTTCCCATTTTGTTTTTGAGACAGAGTCTTACTATGTCATCCTTGGTAGAGTGCTGTGGGCATCACAGCTCACAGCAACCTCAAACTCTTGGGCTTAAGCGAATCTCTTGCCTCAGCCTCCCAAATAGTTGGGACTACAGGCACCAACCACAATGCCCAGTTATTTTTTGTTGCGGTTGTCATTGCTGTTTAGCAGGCCCGGGCTGGGTTGAATCCACCAGCCTTGGTGTATGTGGTTGACGCCCTCCCCAATGAGCTATGGGCTTCACCCAGATACTCATTTCTATTTTGTATAGGAACCCCCACTTCTAGAAATAAGAGGAATCAGACAGTTTCTGTGTTGCATTCTTTAGGATGCTTACTAGACTCAGCTTTGGAGTTTCATCTGAAAGTCTAAGAACATAGGAGACCGAAGCTTGGCTAAAGACAGTGGAGCAGACACTTGTGACGGAGCATGCTATACCCCCTCAGTTGCCCGTGAACCTGTGCCAGGACTTCTCTCTGAGTTACTTTCTCCAAAGCTGCAGAAAGCTGCTAGCCCTTTCCCATGCAATACAGAATTTCACGGCAGTTAGGACCCCAAGAGGCAATCTTCACCTGAGGGGACTAGTACCCCCGCCTTCTGAGGAGCATTTGACACAATTGCCCAGGGTGACCCCAGTGTTAATCCCATTCACAAACACTTCCTTTATTAACCTTTCTCCCCTCCTGTCTTACTTTTTCTACTCTCGTACTTCTTTTGGGGGGATTTATTCCTGCATAAACCACGTGTACCAACTCTTCAACTCTGGCTTTGTTTCTTGGGCAACCTAAACTAAAACAAGTTGCTCTTTGACTAGGGCAATGTTTTGCTAGACATTGAAGCAGTGTCTACTTCTGAGGTTTCTTCTTTTTTCACTTGGTTCTATGTGGATTGCTCCATATTGATTTTTCCCTTCACTGAATGAAATGTGTGTAAGTGAAATCCGGCGTAGTAAGACATGGCTCCTGCTCTCAGTTTATAAACTGAGAAGTTTATAATCTGTGAAGTTTATCATCACGATCACCAATGAGGAGTTCTTAGGAGATCCTTCTGTAACTCTTAAAGTATTAAGAAGACGGGGAAAAGACAAACGCTTTGAAGGATTTCCTGAGCAGGGGGATTGTAATTTGACATCTTCCCCACTTCACTCTGACACTGCGAACACACAACTCCTATGCATCACATTCTTCGTGCTGCTTTCGCCACATTCTGAGTTCTACCAGCTGTTCTTTTTTTTTTAATTAAATCATAGCTGTGTACATTAATGCAATCATGGGGTGCAATGTGCTGGTTTCATATGCAATCTGAAATAGTTTCATCAAATTAGTCCAGCTGTTCTAATTAATTGTTTGCATTCCAACTATGTCCTCTTGCTTATTGTACATGACAGAAAGCCATGATTCCTTTGCTTGGAAAAGTAGAATGTTCAGTCTGCCTGAGAGCAGGCTCAGGGAGTGTCCAGAGTCATCGCCTAACATGTGCAGAGTGATGAATGATTAAGAGCGGAGGGTTCTGGTCCTGCTAGTCACTGGCTTGGTGGTCTTGGGCTGGTTATTTAACTTCCCTGACCTTGGATTTCTTCTGTAAAACAGAACAAAATATTAGTACCTGCTGATATAAGCTGTTAGCTGAATCAAATGAGAGTTTTTAGATAAGTGTCTGAGGCATGAATAAAGGCCCATGAAATGTTAGTAATCATGGGGCTGATAATGTTGATGCAAAGACATGTACTTTTTGTGTGTGTGTGTAGAAGGTGGAGACAGAACAGGAGTTGTGCTGAGTAGAATGATCTGAGTATGAGGTAGCTCCTATGCGGTGGAACCTGGAACCCCAGCACAATGATCACTTCTCTCTCTTAGGCGTAATACTAGAAGGGGTTCCAGAGAGAACGGGGAATACAGGAACCTGGCCACCAGCCCCAGCGGCTACCACTTCACTCCAGGGATGGGGGAGGTATTTGATGACGAGGAGGTATGGATCAGCAGCTTTGAAAAATTCAGAACATTCGGGTGAGTTCTGACAGCAAAGGGGGGTGGTGCAGCAATGGTCTGAATGAACTTGGGCATCTCTGTACTGGGCTGTAGCAGTGCTGAATGAATGAAGGAGACGCTCCTAGAAGGGCTGTAACCTGAACTTGAGAGAGTTCCTCGTCTGGCCCTGAACTTGATCATTGCTCAACTATGAGTACTTGGGGAGCAGGCGTCTGCTTGTCTCTTATTCTGAATACCACGCTGCCTAAATCCGTGTGTGTCTTTCTTTTATCCTTCCAGCTAAGATACTTACATTTATGACTGTTTCTATTTCTGCTACAACAATGGGCAGGATTTTCTTTTGAATGTCAATTGGCTTAAGAGATTTTTTCTTCGTTTGTATGTATGTACTTTTTCTCTTTAGCATTCCTGTTATTCACTTTTTTTAGAAAAATTAGATGCGCCATTTGAATTTCAACTCAGTGCTATCTTCCTTTTGATTATGAGCCTATCTTGAAATCACAATTTGGGCTGCATTTGTTTTATGACTTAAAATAATTCAGGACTATTTTAGTTAAAAATATGAAATCAATGCCTTTTTGATGAATAGAAGCTTCATATTTGAATAATAAATAGGCTGTTCTTTGTTTTCCTAAATAGCTGGAGAAAATCATAACCCTCCCCCATTATCTCTTGTCATTAAATTCATCCTGGAGGTACGAGGAGTCTACTTTAGAAATACTTACATAAATGTAGAGTATCCAGAGAGAAGACATTCAATGTTAAATATAGAGAGTATGAATAATTTATTTGTACGTTTGAATGCCAGGGAAGCTCACAGAGAAAGCATTTAATGGAGCTCAGCTTTATAGTATTAATCATCACTTAATATAAAAGACCCCAGTAGAGACCTGGAGGTGGCTGTTCCCCTCAGGTTGATTTGCCAGTCACCACATGGTCAGTCTTCTTTTAGTGGTCATAATGAATGATTTATATTAGGCAGAATGAGCAGCTCATGCTTTCAGATTGTTACCTTGTTGATGTAGAAAAATATACCCCAAGTAATTCATACTATTGCTTTGGCAGCTATAAAATTAGTCTATCTTATTTGAGGGATATAGTCAGTATTTGGAAGTCTTATTAATTTTGAATGTATATTAGCTAAAAAACAAATTACCTCTCACAAGTAGAAACCTTATAATCAAAGTAAGATTCTGCTTGTTTTTAATAGGGGGAACTGGTTGATCCTCTTGAGGAATTACTTTCATTTCTGCAGCTTCCTTCTAGGAGGAAGTTCTGGCTCACTAATTTTAGTAGACTATATTCAACTCGCCATTTCCTAAAGGACTGTCCTCCTGGTGGGTCACATGGAAATAGAATTTTAAGAGCTGATTATAAAATTAATATATGTCCATTGTAGAAGTTATGTAATGTACAGGTAAGCAACAGAAAATTTAAATTCTTCTCTCTAGCCATAGTCACTACTGTACCAATATGGGTGTTTTTGTCTTTCAGGCCACTTTTTGGTGGTTGTATGTAAGGATGAACAGTTTTTCTGCAAGTATAGTCAGATCCTGCTTATAACGTGAATATTTTATAATGTTATTAAATATTATTATTAAACTCTTTATGTTAAAAATGATTATTTACAATAAATGGTAGAGAGAGTTTCTCTGTTTCTGCCATAGTAGCATCTTCTATATATTAGCTACATTGTAATATCACCTAGTGTCTCCTAATGGTAACATCTTATATAACTATAGTACAATATCAAAGCCAGGAAATAGACATCAGCACAATGTGTGTGTATCTTTACTCCGTGTGTAGATTTGTGTGATCACTGCCACGGTCAAATGTAGAACTATTTTGTCATGATGAGGATCTCACACATGCTACCCCATTATATCTATACTGTCACTCGGCCCGATCTGGTTCCTCACTCCTGGTAACAACTAGTTGGTTCTCCATCTCTAACATATTATTTTGAGAATGCTACATAAATACAACTGTACAATATGTGACCTTTTGAGATTGGATTTTTTTACTCAGCATAAAGCCTTTGACAGCCATCTAAGCTGCTGTGTGAGCCTGTAGTTCAACCCTTTATTTCTGAGTAGTATTCCTTGGTATGTAGCAAAGTTTGTCTCACCTTGCACCCACTGAAGGATAACTGAGTATATATGGATCTTTGCTATTATAAAATAAAGTGCTATGAACTTTGTGTATAGGGTTTTCCAAGGACTGAAGTTTTCATTTCTCTGGTATAAATTCACAGGAATGTGATTTTGGGGTCATTTGGTAAATATACGTTTAACTACCTTTTTTTTTTTTTTTTTAAAGAAAATGAACAGTTATTTTTAAGAAATTGACAAGTCAGAGAATGTACCATGTTATACGGTATAAGAGTGCCTGTAACATTTTGAATTCTACCAGCAAGGTCTGAGAGATCCACTTTCTCTGCATCTTCACCAGCATTTGATATTGTCACTATTTTTAATTTTGCTGTTCTGATGGGGTGTATTGGTCTCATATAATGGTCCTGTAGATATTCTTTCAAAATACAATTTTTAATGGCTGGTGCTATCTTCCACAGAATTTGTGACCTACATAGGTGATTTTTTTTTTCTATACTGCTGTAAGTCTTATTACTTGTTGAATGACCTTTCTTCATCAATTCTATTTTCACTGTACTCAATTATTGAGCTATTAACTAGTCAGGGAAATAGTCTATAGATAGTCTCTTTATTTAAAATAAATCATTCGTATTTTATCTGTCTTATTCATTCTCTCATAGGCTTGGGGGAAGAAGAGGGAGGAGAGAGAGAGAGATACAAATATAGTTCTGATTTAAAATGAGTACCTCTAATGCTGCTGCTTAGAGGCCCAGGGGGTGAGTGAGGTAACTGTGTTGATTGTTGTCCAGTGCTCATCATCTGGAAGTCTTTTAAAAGCCAGGTATTGTATCAACATAAACCTTTTTACTGCCTTGCACAATGAATTCTCATAGTCATTTTTCAGAGGCTGACCGAGGAACCCACCTGTACCCTTCGAGAAGCCACAGCTCATTGTCTGCATCACCTTTCCTTGCCAGCTGAGGGGGGCTTCCGAGAGGAATAGCACAGGGAGGTGGGTTTATGTGGGTGATTAATGCAGCTACATGAAAAGGGCTTCTCTAAGAGAACAACGTGCTACTCTATTTGTGGAAAGACAAGATTGAAGAAGAAAAGCTCCCCTTTACGCACTAAGCAGGAGCAGGTCGATAGATATATTTGCAAAATTCCCTTCCTGGGAAGAAGCGAGGCCCCCCAAACCTAAAACCTAATAGCATGACAGTCAATTTAAAAATGGACATTAGGCCTAAAGAAAATGTGAAACCCATTACGCTGTAGGGGTTGCAAAAGAGAGGCATATAATTAGAGCATAAGTCTGCCAGCTGTGACAGCATGAGCTCTCAGGAAGATGGATTCACCGGTCTGGGGCTGAACTCTGCAGCGTGGCTTAGCGGGCTCACCTCCTTTTTCTGTCACCACAGATAATCCTCCTGGGATATGGGGTCCTAATGTGTGTCTTCGCCAAGACTACATCCAGGACTTAATAACCCCATAAATCCCTAGGAGGCATTCTTTGCAACTGACTACTT
This sequence comes from Arctocebus calabarensis, assembly GCA_963573935.1. NCBI lineage: Eukaryota > Metazoa > Chordata > Mammalia > Primates > Lorisidae > Arctocebus > Arctocebus calabarensis. Next base: position 8,380 of record CAUYON010038863.1, on the reverse strand, counting down.
AGCAACAGTGTTTATTGATAATGAGCTAAATTTTTAGAAATCAATTGCTAATTAGTGACCCAGCTAAGATAATGATATAAACAATGTCCAGGTTGCAGGAAAAGCTACAAATAAAAAGTAAAAGCTACCAGATTAAAAAAATAATAATAAACTGAAGTAAAAGGCAAATGAGACATGAAAGAAACGTAAATCAGCTATAGAAAATCTCCTTTGGCAGGGAGATGGGAGGCCTAGAATCTTTTTCTAATGCCCATGAACCATAAGAGCCAATCTACCTGTCCTTTCCTTCTCTATGTTAACAGTTTCCTTAAACAAAACCACCTGACCTAAGAGTGACTGATGACGGTGCATTCATTGTTTTAAGAATTAATAGACTTTATGATTTATTTATTTTTTGTTTCAGGTTAATGTTAGGGTACACACAACCAAATCACAATATTTAAATCTATTAGGTAGGGTCCCTCTTGTAGCTATGTCCTGCACTCAAAAGGTGTGCCATATACCCCTACTCTGTACTTTTTAGAGAAGTTTATATTTATAGAAAATTAATCATATGGTTGCAGGTAGAATGGCAACTGAAGACCCCATTCTTGGCAAGGGAAAAAGGGGAAAAGTAAAAAAGTAAGCTAAGCAAGGCGGAACAAAGGAAAAGTCAGCTAGTTTACCTTTAAACTAGCTGCTGCTAAATGTCTTATCTGAGCAAGTTTCCTGCTTTTCCTAGAAGGCTGGTCTGTTCGGGATACAGCTCGCAATGATCCCTGTGGGGTCTGTAAACACTCTGAAGGAATAATGGCCACAGAGGATGCTGTGTGCAAAGCCTAGCAAGAAACATTAACTAGGCCACCCCCTACTTGGTTAACAGTCAAAGCAAATATCCCTGTGGAGATTTGTATTTGACTGGGGCAGAGATCAAGGGAACAGCTAGAGCCCTGAAATATGGGCAGGGGGTGCTAATATCTCTTATCACAGAGGAAGACCCTCTGTGGTGGTAAGGAGAGGAAAATTTCTCTTTCCCACTGATTCTTCAGGGGAGATTGACACCAGTGACATTTTAATCACAGTGAACTAACCAGTATTAATACCCCCTAGGAATCTGTGTGTGTGAGTACGAATAGAAGGCTGCCCCCACCCAAGGCTCAGGTTCCGGATTTTTGAAGACTGCTCAGACCGTTAACATTAATAATTATAGAAACAATAGAAGCTGATAATGCTTGCTCAGAGAAACTGCTGGCATCTTTGTTCCCTTCTTCATCTTACTCTCTGGGCCAATGAGCAAATAGTCTTCAATAAAAGCTGAGTGGAACTGACACTTAGGGCCACTGTCAGAACCCCACAAATGGGTGGTGGTCCCCTGTACTCCCACTTTTGAAAATTCTATTCTGTGTGTTCTGTCCCTTTCTGGTCATTTCTAACTTTACTTTTTAAGTACAGTGGATAGCTGCTAGATATACAGGTCTTAACAGACCTTGCCCCCAGGGCGGGACCCCGGCATACAGTAAAGAGTTCCCAGGTGCTGCTTCTATCCCTGCCTCAGTTTCCCTTATGATTAGCATCTTGCCTAGGTGTGCTACCTTCAATACTGCTGATTAAACCAGTCTTGATACAGTGTAGCTAAAACACATAATTTACCTTAGGGTTCACTCTTGGTATTGTCTAACTCCATGGGTTTTGTCGGGTGTATGATGACATGTATCCACCATACAGTATAAAACAGAAGAGTTTCTCTGAACTACCCCCCCATGCCCTTCCTACACCGCCCTCCTTCCTCTCCCCAGGCTCCTGGCAACCTCTGATCTCTTTACTTCTGCCATCATTTTGCCTTGTCCAGGATGTCATATCGTTGGCAACATACACTAGGTAGCCTTTTGGGACTGATTTCTTTCACCTAACAACATGTATTTGAAGGTTCTTTTAAGTCTTAATGGCTCAATTTTCATAATTCATTTGTTCAGTCTTTAGTGATTAGATGCATTGCATCAAGTACTGGCCGGGCTGAGAGACTCAAAGGCACATGAGAAACTGCTTTTCCTGCACGAAGTTCACATAAGAACCAGTGGCGAGAGGGCATTGAATGTGCTCTTCAGATAAGAAGAGAATGGGAATGGGCAGTCAGGACAGTGAGTGGTGTTAGATGATGTTCAGGAAAGCAGAATGGAAGGTTCTAGCAGCGTAAGGAAGAGGAAAGCTTTGAACTGGACAGCTTCCTATTTTGCAAGCTAGAAAAGAGAAAGTATGAAAAAACCCCACCATACTATAGAATTAATACCTTAAAGGACAGTGAGAAAGTAAGACACATAAAAATAAGGACAGAGATAGTTTTTAGTTGTTATGGTTCTAAATGAACCCCTGGTATGAGTGTTTGATATTATTTCTTCTCCTAAGACAGAAGAATCTTTCTTGGTGCCTGAATCAAAATGAATTCCTTTCTCCTGACTAACGTGAGTTTGGATATGAGTCTGTTTCTATTGAGAATCATAGTGTTTTACAACTGGGAGGAATTTTAATGGAAATTTAGTTCAACTCATTTATTTTACATATGAGGGGAATGATAACTAAAAATTAAATGTTTTTTCTCCAGCTATTTAGGGAACAAAAATGTGAGGTTGACAAGTAGGCCTTTTTATTCTGATTCCAGTGGTCCTACTCTAACAGACTTTCTAAAGGCAGAGAATAAGTGAACAATGAAAATTCCCAACAGCAGCTCCTAAAACTTGGATACAAAGAAGAGAGAATGGCAGGTGAGCAAGTTCTTAGCCTACATAGGAATCCAGGCCTGACAGTCTGTGCATCTCTACACAGCCGAGCCAAGGGACTGTGAGTAAAAAGAGAAGGGAACAGTTGAGGTGGGCAGGGAAGAAAGGAAAGGAACTAATAAAAGAAAGGGGCAGATGGAAGGAGAGGAGAAAAAGATCTAAAACACTTATAGCATTTGATCCTTCACTTTAAAGAGAATGTTGTCAAATCTATGTGGTAAAAAAATGAGTGCTGGACAACCTGGAAATTCTAGACAGCCTGGGGGTGTCTAGAAATAACAGCAATTCACAGAGGAACATAAAATTCCTGTTGTCATCTTGTGAGAAAAATCTCAAGCATACGGTCATGATTCTGAGGTCCACACACATGTATTTTCCTGATTTGGTCCTTAGTTCTCCAGTTTTCCACATTGCTTTTCGGTTTTGGTCTAGGGTGTTTGGACAATTTACTTGAGAGTTGCTCGAAAGCGCCTCTGCCTTTGTTGGGCTGATGTTGCATCTGTGGGGTGGCTCTCCCAGGGGCTCTGTGTGACCCCAAAAGGGCTGGGGGGTGTTAAGACCGGTTCTTTCCCTTCTCTTCTCCTCCCCCTCTTCTTTCCTTCCTCCATGCCTGTCCTTCCTCATCTTTCTCTGTCTTTTAATTGTGGAATAACATTGTCTGCATCCCTCCCAAATTCTCTTCTATGACTGAAACTCACTCTTTTGTGGACTAACAGTTTCTTTGCATGAGTCCTCCTTCCCTCCAGTTTATTTTATTTATTTATTTTTTGGCGCGTGTGTGTGTGTCTACTGTATGAATGAAGAATGGTGGGTTGTGGGTGTTGGTAACAGGGAAAATAAACTTTAATAAAATGAAAAACTACTGTGTGATCCCATAGTGGTCTGTGCAGACTGTCATGAGACGCAGGGTCTGTGGTCCATGAGCTCCTCGTGCCCCACAGCCAGAGGGAGGAGAGACAGGGGGGCGGGAGGAAGGAAGGTGAGTAAGCACTTCATGGTGTCATCCTGCCATGTACATTACTCTTCATTCCTGAATAAAAGGGTAACTGTATTCAGGACTGAACTTCATACTAGTTTCCAAATGCTTTGATGACTCCAATATTGTCCAGAGAGGGAAGGCTTCTATATCTCCTTTGTCTATTGAGTTTATCATGTGCTCAAGCCTTTTAGTTTGAAAATATTGAAATAATCTCCTTTTCCTGAACTGCAACTTTGCATTCCAAATTTTTATCTTTGTTAGAAACTCTCAAGTGGTCTAGTGGGATAATATGGCAAGAGCTTGGAGGTAGAGGCAAAATTTGAAGGAAAGAGGAACTGCGGTGAACTTCCAGGCAGTACAATGAGAACATGAGAAACGGCAGCCAACCCAGATCTAAGGGTTGGGGCCGCTGCTTGGAGGAGACGATATTTAAAAGGAACTAGGACTAGCGAATGGAAGTAACATGATCTGTTGTCATGCTGAGGAAGGATAACTCTATCCGTAGTCCATGCAATATATGAAAATCAAGGAAATTTAAGGATGGCGCCTGGTAGGCATGGTTTGAGGTGGCTGAATAGTTTACAGGTTTTCTTTTTTTCTCTGGAATGAAAGGTTTTGATCCATAGATAAAATGTTTGCATGGTTGCCTTTCTACTTGTGACCCTGCCTGGCTACAGGGGTAAACCCCAGAGTTAGGCTAAGCCTCGTTAGTCTGGAATACCTGGAATTTCATAGTTTGAATTGAGATGTAATAACTCTCAAGACATGGGGGCTGAGTTGCTAGTGGCTGTGCTCTAGAAGGAAGTGTCGCAAACACTGGGCCTGGTGCCAGAGCTATATCCCAAGGTGTCAAGTTTGCCTACTTGGTGGGACATGCCAGTACTCTCCCAATAAATTCATTTTTGAACAAACAATTTCTACTTGGCTTATTTTATATCTTAACTAAGTAACTTCTCACAAATTTGCCATTCAAAAGTAGTCCATGCATCAAGTTGGAGAATAATCTCTTTAGTAAAGCATCACAATAATTGAAAAGCAAGTATCCAATGTACTTACTACTGATATGAAGCCAGTAGACAAACTAATACACACCCACACAAGAGAAAAACTCAATTTAATTCAAGCTGAGGGGAGAGGGGAAGAAGGAGAAGGAGAGTGGGATTGGTGTGCTCCCACCTAATGGGCACAATGTAATGGTAAATGGCACCTTCAGGGTAAGGGCCACAACTACAACAGAGACCTCACCTAATAAAGGTAAACATCATAACCTAATCCTTTGTACCCTCCTATTAATCAGAAATTTAAAAAAAAAGTCCACGTGTTCCCAGGACTGTGATTCTTTCTCTTAGATTAAGTAAGTGATTCTCAAACTTTAGATGATATCTGACTGTTCAGGAAGTTTATTAAAATGTAGATTATTGGGAACCACCCTCCCTACTGCAGAGATTCTGGTTCAGTAGGTGTCGGATGGGGCATAAGAATTTAAATTTCTGTCTCTAAAAAATTTCCAAATGATGCTTATGCTGCCGATCAGGGAACCACAATGTCAGAAGCACTGATTTATGAAGCAATAACTTTGGGAGAATTCTATAAAAATAAAAATGCATCACGAGATGCATTACACTGACGTGTTTATGTCTTATGGCATAACATCCAAGGTCCAAACATCTAACACCTTTGCATAAAGGGGATAATACTCATTTCTCATGGGAAGATACAAGCTGGTTTGGGTACAGTCGTGGTGGGCATATGCCCTGAGTTATCCTGGATATAGCAATTTCAAGGAGTTTTATTCCTTTCAGTACATGTGGCCATAATATGCATAATTGAACAAATTTAATATTTGCACGGTGATACGATCATTCATTTAAATGAGTTCACAGAACGATAAAAAAAAGCTATTGTTGGAACACAGGTCCAAGTTTTATTTCAAGGGATACAATCATGGTGGCATACAAGTGAAATCTGAGTAAAGGATGAGAGGAAAGTTAGTCCAGATCAGGGGCCGCCAGAATATGCCCACTGGGCACAAGTGTGGCATAGGATGTGGGCACATCACTTAGCATTCGGCAGAGAAGATGCCCCGGAAGTAATGGAAGCCCTTCTCAGCACGGGTGGAACTTATTCTTGTCTTGATGGCTTGAGTCTGTTTTGTAAGGCTTCTCAACTGATTAAGCTAGACCCACCCATGGTATCCAGAATAATCTCTCTTAATTAACGTCAACTGAGTACAGACTTTAATTAAATATGAAAAAACATCCTTTTACAGCAACACTTAGATTAGTATTTGACTGAATCTCTGGGGAGTAGCTTAGGGAAGTTGACACCAAAAAATCCATTACAAAAAGTATGGACATTGTCAGGAGGGGTTTGCCAGGGAGGGTTCAATGATGGTTCTAAGGGTCAGGAGAACAGATCTTCTCCCATTTCCTGCTTTGGATATGCTCTGTATCCAGAAATTGTCTCCTCATAGACTTGGAGACAGACACAGAGAAAAAAATATCCCTTAATAATGGCTTCTGCAAATGTGTGAAAGCTGAATGTGAAAAGAAAAGAGTTGTTTTCAGGAACTAGGAGCTAGCACTCACCTTTAAAAAGAAAATCAGCTGCCTCTAGCTAGGTGGAATTGCAGTATGGTCCTGATGGTAATTTGCACTGGTAAATTTATCACTAACCTGGCAGAGGAGATGCTGAAGACAAAAGTTTTTCTTTCTCAGTAAGTTAGTAATGCGGTCTCAGCTGGGCAGATGAGGAGTGTGAGCTGGATGGTAAAGTCACCTGCCCTTTGGTCCCTGAGTGTGTGATGAGAATTGGACAGGTGCAATGATAAAAATGAAATTGGGTCCAAGGGAGGTTTTGTGGGCTACTCATTGAAGATCCAGCCTTCATTTAAAATTCTATAATTGCCAGCAAATCAATCACTTAACAATGTCACGTAAACTCCTGCAAACTTAGGGCACAATTTAATTTTTATCCCAGAGAGGCAGAAACTAATGCAGCTCTCACAACAGCCAGAGTGGGTACTTGTGCGTTCAGTGACAGTCCAGCGTCAGAGCCTACCACGAGCTGAGTGGTTAACAGATAATTGCCATTATTGAAAGACAGGAGAAAATGCTACTTACATAAAGTACACCTTTCAGAGAAAAACTACCTGTGGAGGGGCGGAGTCCACATGAAAACCTCAAATCAGAGCACACGTGAAGAAAAATAATCTAGCAGGGTCAGAGGAATGGGAAAGTTAGCCTGGCTTTAGCCAGTCTTTCCACAGCTTTTCCTTCTTATACCTTATATTAATATTCCAGCCTCGTGACAACATTTTGAGGCCTTCTGGGGACCCTAAGTCCTTTCTCATCTCTGCCATTATACTTTTGTTGCCAAATTTCCTCTTTTAAAACATACCTCTTCTGGGAATAATGCTCTCCAAAATCTATTTCCAATTTTCTGACTTCTGAGAGATGCTCAGATAAAAATATTGGTGCTGACTTCACTCACTTGTGATGGATCAGAGACTATAATGCCAAGTTCCTCCTGGTTTGATATGGAAATTGAGCTGTCTCTCTCCTTCACCTCCCTACCCTTGTTTCTTTCTAGCAGAGGAAGGACAGGATACAGATACTTATTTCTATTTCCCAGGAAAGTGGACTTATTCTCTGGTTGCTTTTTAAAGAGTTTGAGAATGAACAAACGAATAATTGTTCATGGGTGTTTGTGTGTGTGTGTTTTCTTTTTTCACACCTGAGTTTTATTTCTGTTATATTTATAATCGGGAGGTAGCTTAAAGTTCTGTCTTCCCACATTTGTAAAAATGTTACTAAAACCAAGTCTAAAAAAAGTTATGCGAGTTTCCCAATATCACACAATCTTCAGGTTTTTAACACATTAATTGCCATGTGCGTTGTATTCAAACTTATGCGAGTTTTGTGCCTGGGGCCTCATGAAGTATATATAACTCGCGCATCTCATGACCTATACTGACCTATAGTGACTAAGGTCCACTAAGGAAAAAATTTCCTTTCTAGTGTGGTCGTCAATGTGTTAATAGATACAAGTTAGAACTGTGGGAACTTAACACACAGCAACAAATAGTTCGAAGGGGGTTTCTCAGACGTGGAGTGTGTGGTGACTATAGGAAGGGGAGCCCTTTCTATTATACCTTCAACCACATAAACATGCACCTCAATAGACTTTCTCCTTTGGCCATCACAAAGAGGCATTCTATTTTCTATTTCTAATGCAGGAATAGAAAATAGAATGAAAATAGAATAAATGTTCTTCAACATGTAGTGTCTCTCAATTTAATCAGCTTTTGAATTAGCCAAGTGCTAAATGTGCAATGGATGACTAGGTCAATGGAAAACTGCCGAAGTGTATGATCTTGGATAAGTCACTTAATTTCTCTGAGTGAGAGAGGATACTTGAGAAGGGTGAGGTCTGGGAGAACAGGTCTTGTCAAGGAGAGCACAAGGATACACTTGCGGAGTCCTCTCCATGGTGACTCAGCCCTTATGAATTTGTAAACTTAACTTCCTGGAACTTGGAAATTTCCAAGTTCTGTGAAATCCTGTAGTTCTGTGGGGGCTGGACTAGCATCTCCCGCTTGATTCAAACTGGTCAATGAGAAGAGTACCTGTGGGGTGGAACTTCTTGA
>CAUYON010038862.1:0-48840 GCA_963573935.1 Arctocebus calabarensis | reverse complement strand
CAGTCCAGGCCTGCCAAACAACAAAGACAACTACAACCAAAAAATAGCCAGGCGTTGTGGTGGGCGCCTGTAGTCCCAGCTACTTGAGAGGCTGAGGCAAGAGAATTGCTTGAGCCCAGGAGTTGGAGGTTGCTGTGAGCTGTGATGCCATGGCACTCAGGGCAACAGCTTGAGCCTCTGTCTCAAAAAAAAAAGGAAAGGAAAAAAGAATAACTGTTTTAAGTGTTGTCCCAAACACGCATGCGCGCACACGCACACACACACACACACACACACACACACACACTCACAAAACACCAGCAGAGGAGGAAAAATACAGAGAAAGTACATTGTAGAGTCAGTTCTGTGACTCATCATTAGTGCAATGCTGAGCAAGACTCTGAACCAAAATTCCTGCCTGAGTATAGACAATGTCTGGTACTAACATATTAAAATACTGGGAAAAGGGGGCTATAGTCTCCTTAATAACCTATAAAACATCAAAGGTAATAGGAAGCCTCCCAGTTTTCCCAGAAAGAACACCACCACCACCACCACTACCAAAAAAATGACAACCTGTGTAACATTTCAAGCTGGATTCCCCGGCTCAAAGATCTTTATAGATGTTTCATTTTAAAAAAACAAACAAAAAACCTCCAATATCACACAGATTTGGGAAACACTGCATAATAATCCCTCTCTTGACAAGAAACAAAACATTCAATAAGAAGGGCTCTGATAAAGAAAGAAAAAAACTTGAACTACTTAGCACTTTGGAACCTGGCATTCCAAGGGATACAGTGTAGCAAACAGAAGGGGGGGGGTCTTTCCACATTTCTCAAGAATCCCTGTTTTCCTAGGGAAGGGCATCATTGTGTACTGTTGTGATGGATTCCTCCATGCACCAAGAACCATGGCATAGGCAGCTCTGAGCCAGAACTATTTATCTCTCCAAGGGAAAGAGAGAGCCTCCCTTCAAGACAGTATTTCCAAAGACCCCAATGAAGGACACTTGGGTCATATGTCCACCCTCAGACTAATCACTGTGGCCAGGGGGCTAGCACACAGGGATCAGCAGGCACAGAGCCATCAGGTCTTCTGTGGTTGGGGAAGCAGAAATCACATGGTTTCATGGGCAAGAGAAGTTTCCTAAAACAAGCCTGAATGTGTGTATTTGTGTGTGCCCGTGCACATGCACAGGGAAGGTACAGATAGGAAGTGAAGACAGAATTTCTACCTAAATGACAACCCCCTTTATTTCAAATTAGTCCTAGATGGTTTCAGCTCTACATCCCTTGCTCCCCCTATTTGCTCCTCCCTTCCCTCAATCTCAGCGAAAGTTACCCATCATATATTGAATCAAAACTTCACCATCATCCCTGATTCCTCTTCTTCCCTTATTGCCCACTTTTGAGCTTCAGCAAGTCCACTTGATTCTACCTTAAAAATATATTTGCATAGCTGGGCGTTGTGGCAGGTGCCTGTAGTCCCAGATATTTGGGAGGCTAAGGCAAGAGAATTGCTTAAGCTCAAGAGTTTGAGGTTGCTGTGAGCTGTGACACCACATCACTCTACCGAGAGCAACATAATGAGAGTCTATCTCAAAAAAAAATTATATACATATATATATATTTGCAACCCACCTACTTCTCTCCATCTTCACTGCCCACATTCACCCAAACCACCATTGTCTCATACCGGGATAAACGCAATCTACCCACTTCCATTTCTGCCTGCCTGTCCTATTCACAACATTCTCAGTGTTCGGCACATGATAATCACTCAATAAATATTTATAAACAAATGCATAAATAGGAAAAGAGCTGCTAGGCAGAGTAGACAAAAATAGCAGATTGCCAGTTAACCACTACTTGGGTTTTTATGACTATTATGACTGAAATCTTTAGCTCTGAGGCTCCTGGCAACAAAAGTAAAAAGCAAAGACCGCATTATTTTAATTAATTGGTTTTTTTAAAGGAAGCATACAAGTTTTAAATGAGAAAAGCAATTTAGAGTATGAGCTATTCATTCAACAAATATTCATAGGTCCTTAAATAAAGCACAGAATTGAAAAAGGCCTGATAGTTCCTTTAATAAAAATAAAACTATGGACACATCCTTCATACTTTGCTTCTCATATCAACTTTTAACTATGGACACATCCTTCATACTTTGCTTCTCATATCAACTTTTTGCTAAAAGACAAAGACAAACATCAAAAATTAAAATAGTGGGGTTGGCTCGGCGCCTGTAGCTCAATTGGCTAAGGTGCCAGCCACATACACCTGAGGTGGCGGGTCCAGCCTGGGCTTGCCAAACAACTGTGACGGCTGCCACCAAAAAATAACCAGGTGTTGTGGCGGGCACCTATAGTCTCAGCTACTTGGGAGTCAGAGGCAGGAGAATCGCTTGAGCCCAGGAGTTGGAGGCTGCTGTGAGCTGTGATGCCACAGGAGCTGTGATGCCACAGGCTGCTGTGAGCTGTGATGCCACAGCACTCTATCCAGGGTGACAGCTTGAGGTTATGTCTCAAAGAAAAAAAAAATAGCCAAGCATTGTGGTGGGCGCATGTAGTTGGGAGACTGAGGCAAGAGAATCGCTTTAGCCCAGGAGTTGGAGGTTGCTGTGAGCTGTGATGCCACAGCTCTCCACCCAGGGCGACAGCTTGAGGATCTGTCAAAAAAAAAAAAAAAAAAAAAATAGCCGGGTATTGAAATAAAATTAATATTAAAAAATAAATAAATAAAATAGTGGGGTACAGGGAAGACAGGATAATGGGGTCCATACCAGGTAGCTTTCTAGAGATCTGACAAGAATGACTGAACTTAACTCCCTTGGGAAAGATGCCTCACTGTCCTGGAAGAACTGGTGAGGCTGACCAGAAAGAGTAGACTACGGAGTCAGCCAGACTTGCCTTCCCCCTCCCACTGGTGAGCCCTGAGGAAGTGCTGAAGGATTTTAAATAAGGCCACGAGAGACTTAGATTTCCAGTTCAGAAAATCACCCTGACAGCTTTGCAGACAATGGATCAGAGTGAGAGCACAGGCTGGGGGCCTAGTTAAAAGGCTGCTGAAGTTTTCATGGAGGGTGATGACCACAGCTTGAACTAAATTTTCATCGAACTTAGATCCTACAGAATCTTTCACCTACCGTGGGCTTCTGCATCAGGGGATCATCTATTACAATAGTGGTGCCCCAGGAACATGAACTCTTTTCCCAGAATATTTTGTGGAGGGCTATTGCCCCATCCTCAGCACAAATCCTTACATAGCTGTGAGCATTTGAATTGTGCAGCTCCTATATAACAACAAAGAAGAAAAGTTGTTTTGATACCATGAGGCTGGAGGCACCTTAGAATCAACTAGCTCCAGAGTGTGAGCAAAGAAAGGTAATCCTTCCATCCTCAGCTTCCTCGGGAGCAGAATATATTGCCTGCCTGCCTCCTCCAAGGAAGTTTGCTGCAGCCTGTTGAAGAGTGATTTCCCATAAAATAATGATACAATCAAACAAACTGACGCAATTTGACAAACATGATTTACTTCTGCCAAAACTTTTAGCAAAATTATAAACTACATCTTCTCCCTCCCCCTCCAAAAAAAAAAAAAGAAAACTTTTGAAATATAAATCAGCAAAATGATAAAAGGCATCCAACCATCTAACTTCAATCAAAATCCATAATGGAGCCTCTAAACCAGTTCTTAAAAACGGCAAAAAGCCAGCACTTCTGAAAAGTGTCTCACTTAACACAGCAGGTAAATCATGGCCAGCGCCAGTTTAGATCCCACCTACACCTGTCTTCTAAAACTAAAAATGATTTTCTAACTTGGTTGCAGGCTCCCTGGTCTCCCAGCCTCTATCTTACCACACTGTATGTAATCCAGTAGCAATCCTCCAGACAAAAGGAAAATCTGGAGGTCCACTGCCATGGCTCACGCCCGCAATTCCAGTACTTTGGGAGGCTACAGCAGGAGGGTCATTTGAGGCCAGGAGTTCAAGGCTGGCCTGGGCAGCATAGTCAGACCTCTGCCTTTATTTTAAAATTAAATGTAATTTATTTTTAAAAAACACAGAACTCTGGGCCAGGCGCAGCAGCTCACACCTATAATCTTAGCGCTCTGGGAGGGTGAGGCGGGAGAATCACTTGGGCTCAGGAGTTTGAGACCAGCCTGAGCAAGATTAAGACCCCACCTCTACTAAAAATAGAAAAATTAGCCAGGCATTGTGGTGGGCACCTATAGTCCCAGTTACTTGGGAGGCTGAGGCAAGAGGATCATTTGAGCCCAGGAGTTGAGGTTGTTTGACTTAGGCTGATGCCACTGTTCTCTAGCCTGGAGCAACAGAGTGTAGTATCTGTCTCAAAAGAAAGAAGTCTATCATCACTCTCCTTTCCTGGCTCTAAAAACTCTTCAGCCCGTGATTTAGACCCTCTTTTCCCCAAACTGAACTTCACTCTTTTTTTTTTTTGCAGTTTGTGGCCAGAGCTGGGTTTGTTTGCGGTTTTCTTTTCTTTTTTTTTTTTTGGTTGGGGCTGGGTTTGAACCTGCCACCTCCGGTATATGGGGCCAGCACCCTACTTCTTTGAGCCACAGGCACTGCCCCCAGGGCTGGGTTTGAACCCGCCACCTCTGGCGTATGGAGCCGGCACTACTCCGTTGAGCCACAGGTGCCACCTGAATTTTACTCTTTAAATTCCCCTCTCACTAGTCATTACGTGGCTAGCTGTTACTTCACATTTAAGGCTCAACTCAGCCATCAACTTCTCTAGGAGAGCATCCTCCAAGCCCTGAACTAGGCCAAGTGCCGATCTGGAATCCCACAGTGCCATGGGCACACCTCTTCCACACTACTAAAACACTTTGCTGGAGTCTGCACGTTTCGTTGTCTTACTGTCTTCCCTCCCCTAGTAGCAGCACAAGGCCTGACCTATCAGGGCACTCCACTGGTGTTTGCTGATCTAATTACAGAATAAATCTGTCTTTCTCTCTCTCTTCCCCTCTCTCCCTCTCTCTCTGGTTGTTTTTTGAAACTTTCTTCTCTTATTTTCCCCCTCAACTCCCTATGTTCAATATCTTAACCTACAATAGTGTGTCTCAGTGCACACAAATGGGTTCTTTTAACCATAAATCCTTGGTGCTGACTGGGATCACATGCTTTTCACAAGTTCATCTTTAAGTAACTCATATCAAAGAATGCCTGCCGAGATGAATGATGAGCTCATGCCTAGGCTAGGAATTGAAACTTAGCAAACATCCTCTTATACAATGAATACCCTGAACAACTTCGGGGGTGGGGAGAATATCCCTGTTTCTCTCCTCATTCTTTTCCTCAATCCTATCTTTCAGAATGCCTTGTCTAATAAATAAGAAATCTGCATTCAGATATGACTGAACGGGTCATCAGATTTCTTGTTTGACTTCTCCAAAAGATTCCAATGTATTCTACTTATATATTTGCCTTCTCTCACTCATACCTTGATCTCAATGCAATGTTTTAGTAGACAGGATAATTTTTCCCATCCTCTGCTTTTGCAAAGATACTACAAACTTCTGAACATGCCATGTCCTGATCACTTAGGATAAAGACCAGCAAACTCAAATGTTTAAGGAGGCCAAGCTTGCTTTGCAAAAGAGCAAAGCAGTCTGAATGAAAAACAAGTCTTGAGGGCGGCACCTGTGGCTCAAAAGAGTAGGGTACGGCCCCATATGCCAGTGGTGGTTGGTTCAAACCCAGACCTGGCCCAAAACTGCAAAAAAAAAGTCTTGAGCACAATGACAAATGGCAGTCTGCATGGGCTTCAGGGCCAATGAGAAACATAAGGGCTTGGTCACTCACTACCCAGCTCCTCTGGTACTTGCTAGGCTCAACTGTAGGTCTAGAGTTCCCAGGTCGAATTTTTTTTTTTTTTTTTTTAAAGAGAAGCTGGAACCTCAATTAATGGCTGAAGGCTCTAAATTTGCGAATATTAGGAAGCAGTTTCTACTTTTTAAATACTGTATGTTTAAAGTACACTGGAGCAGGCTGCAAGCCACCAGCTTGTGACATCTGCTTTAGGCTTAAGTTACTCATTGTCATTTTAAATGGCACACTCATTCTTATGAACTTTTGTCTTCTCCAAGATGACAGAAAGATCTTTTATGACTAGAAATACATACGACCCTTCTAAGACTGGCACCTATTGTAGAGCCAAACACTTGACCCATGCTCAAAAACAGCTGGATTAAAATTGCCATAGTAACCAACATAAAATTTTGTGTAGCTCATTGTTTCAGAAGATATTTTCCCCCTCACATTTCAACTTCATTATCTTAATCACTATTTTTACAAGGAGTCAGGAGAGAAGAGGTAAAGGCAAATGGAGGCCCTGAGAAAAGGGCCCCCAAAGCCTATATGACATGACATGATTCGGAGAGAAAGAGATTAAAAATATATAGTGAAAACTGAGAGAGTAAGGAAGATGTAACACCCAAATTTGGAGAAATACAAGTTACACAGAAATGAAACGAGGCCTTGCAGCTCAGTAGGGGAGAAAAGGTAAATAAATTAAACATGCACATAAGAGGGAGAGAAATTAGGAAATCAATATAGAAAGGAAGCTTTTAATAAAATACCCACAGAACTCAGAGTTTTCTAGCTACTTTAAAACAAAACTGATGTCCCTATCTAGAAAACTCCCAGGCCAGTCTGTAAAGACCCACCCCTCCCCTGAGCAACTAAAGACTCTTTTTTGTTCCGTATAGGACTTGTGCCCATCTCATTATCCTTTATCCCTTTCCTATACCTCTGGGTTGTCTTGTTAGACACCATTCTGTGAGCCTAGTAGTTCCCCCAGCTCCTCTTACACACATGCTCTTCCCACAGGAGCTTGGCACTTAAGAAAGATCTTTTTTCTTTTTTTGGAGACAGAGTCTCACCCTGTTGCCTACAGCACTGTGACATCATAGCTCACAAAAACCTCAAACTCCTGGTCTCAAGTGCTCCTCTTGCCTCACTTTCCTAAGTAGCTGGGACTATAATTGCCCGCCACAATGCCCAGCTATTTTTAGGGACAGGATCTCACTCATGCTCAGTGTTGTACCTGTTGCCACCCATAAGAAAAACACATTCCCCACTTCAGGCTCAAATCAGATGGTAATTTATTACACCTGCGCAGGCGAGTCGCTGCCGCAAAGGACAAACAGCCCCAAAATGACGAGCAGGCTGATTTTTATACCATTTTTGTGCTGTGTTGACAAACAAGAGAGCACGGAAGCAAGACCATGGCGGTTAGCTCGGGGTGGGGCTACAGTCATGGGACTGGCACAGGGGGTTACATTGTGGCAGTTGGCACAGGGACAAACTTGGCTTAGGAGACTCAGTAACCTGGGAAACTCTGCTTGAGTGAGCTTTCCCCATTGTTTAGCCATGGGACTAGAAGAACTTCCTCATCAGAAACCTGTTCTCGGAATTAACCCAAGGGTGGGGGCACGTTGGGGACCAAGGCCAAAACAGGGTGAGACAGACTCGGGTCTTTGGGAGGCTGTTGACCTATAACACTCAAGTTGGTCTCGAATTCCTAAGCTCAGGCAATCCACCCTCCTTTGCCTCCCAGAATGCTAGGATTACAGGCGTGAGCCACCGCAACCAACCAAGAAAGATCCATTTTAGACCAGGAGTATTCTTTACTAGCTCATCTCCATATCTCCTAATGAGGGAAATACCACCTAACTCAGAATGGGGATTCAATGAAATAGTAAATCTCAAGACTTTAGCTCAATGGTTCAAACATAAATGGTATCAAAACAGTTATTCTCTCCCCAAATCCACATCCTCTCTCTCACCTAAGCCTCAATTTCTTATAGTTTATAACCCAAAATGTTAAAAGTAGAAATTTCTAAAATATAGAATTTATTAAACAGAAACCTACAGAGAGATACAAGTTATAAATCTTTTTCTTCGTCTTACTCACCAGAATAAGTTTGCTAAGTGACAAACAACTAAGACTATCAATTCTAAAAAGTTGGACTCAGTAACATGACATGAGGCACTTTAGTAGCCCACATCAATAGCCAGGAATAATTTTTATTGCTGCCTGCTATGCTAGTTGCCAGGAACTGTTTTGGCTTTTTTTTTTTTTTTTTTAATCGTGGATGTTGTTTTACATATAGTAATAAAAGAAAATATGACCGGCTGTTGAATCCCATATGCTACTCCTTTTCAGGACTACAAAATGCTCATTCAGAGTTTGTTTGTGTGCAGCAAGCAGCAGCCAGAGGGAAATCAATGAAAACTCACTGCTTGGAAAACTAGTAAATAGTAAAGTGGGGCTGTGTTTCTCTAGTTTCTTCTAATCTTTTTTGTTTGTTTTAGTTTTTATTTTATTTTATTTTATTATTAAATCATAGCTGGGTCGGTTTCTTCTAATCTTAAGCCCCTGATGCAAATCAAGTTGATCTTTGAATTCTTTTTTTTTTTCGAGACAGAGTCTCACTATGTCACCCGTGGTAGAGTGCTATAGCGTCATAACTCACAGCAACCTCTAACTCCTGGGCTGGGCAATTCTCTTACCTCAGCCTCCTGACTAGCTGGGATAACAGGTACCCACCACAACGTCTGGCTATTTTTTGTTGCAGTTTGGCAAGGACTGGGTTTGAACTTGTCATCCTCAGTATATGGGGATGGCGTCCTACTCACTGAACCATAGGTGCTGCCGGGGCTTAAAATGATTCTCTTGCCTTAGCCTCCCAAGTAGCTGGGACTACAGGCACCCGCCACAACACACGGCTATTTTTTTGTTGTAATTGTTACAACATTACATTATTGTTTAGCAGGCCCATGCAGGGTTCGAACCCGCCATCACCGTGTATGTTGTCGGCGCCCTAACCCCTGAGTACAAGTGCTGAGCCTGATCTTTGAATTTTTATTTCAATTTCACTGTCAGTCCAAATTAAATGCCTAGCTAGTGAGCTCTATGCTACAAATCTCAGTTTCATCATAGTGAACTCTCAGAAGCATTAAGCACAGACGATCACTGTTCTTTAAATATTTCCCTATGAAACCACACTTTCTAGTTCTCTTTTCACTGGCTGTTTTTCTTGTTGTTTTGCTGGGTTACACTCTTCTGAACATCAAGAGAGTTTGTCCTGACTCTCAATCCTTCTCTCTCTCTCTCTCTTTCTACCTTCTCCTTGGGTGATATCACACCTCTCCCAAAGGCTTTTTTCTTTCATTTTTTGAGATAGGGGCTGGTTCTATTTCCCAGCTAGAGTGCAGTGGCATCCTTATAGTTCACTGCAACCTCAAACTCTGGGGCTCAAGACATCCTCCAGACCCAGTCTTTTAAGTAGCTGGGACTACAGGCACACACAATTGCATACCATGCCCAAGATAATTTTTTCTATTTTTTGTAGAGATGGGGTATTGCCCTTGCTCAAGGTGGTCTCAAACTCCAGACCTCAAGCAATCCTCCTGCATTGGCCTCCCAGAGTGCTAAGATTACAGGTATGAGCCAGGGCACCCAGCTTCCACTAGATTTAAATATTCCCTGGCAAGTCTTTCTTGAAACCTTTCTGGGCTGTATACTCATAATGGCATTAACAGCTCAACGTCATCACTTGGGCATTTCAGGGATATTCCAAACTCAACCAAAACATGTCCAAAAGTTGTGTTTTTTTTCCACCCCCATCAGTCTTCCTTCTCACACTAAATTAGGTACCTATCTATCCAGCTGCTCAAACTTATCACTGATTTCACCTTTTTTCCTCAAGTCCCATGTGCAAATTCTATGACTTCTATATTTAAAATATATCCTGAATTTGTCCACCTCTCAAAATCTCCTGCAGCAATCCCTAGACCAATGGTTCTCAAACTTTTCTGTATATTAGATCATCCAAATGACTGGTGAAAACAGATTTCTTTTTTTTTTTTTTTAGACAGAGCCTCAAGCTGTCACCCTGGGTAGAGTGCCGTGGGATCACAGCTCACAGCAACCTCCAACTCCTGGGCTCAAGTGATTCTCCTGCTTCCACCTCCCAAGTAGCTGGGATTACTGGGGCCCACCACAACGCCCAGCTATTTTTTGGTTGCAGCTGTCATTGTTGTTTGGCGGTCCCGGCCTGACAACAATTTATTCATTCATTCAAAGAAATGAATGAATAAGTAATGAACCTTTTAATAAAGGCAATAACATCTAATTTCTAGCCAATGTGATTAAACAAACGTCCCAGAATATTTGAATCATTTCCTTTACGACAAGCAAATTATCTTCCAAACAAGTCAAAACAATATCATATGAGAGCTGTGGGGGGAAAATGTACGGAATACAAATCATTTCCGCAAAAACAGACCCACAGCAAAACCCTAAAATCTGGGAGTGAATAGTCTTTTCCAGTATTTTTCTTAAGAGAAGTAAATATCAGCCTTCACACCAGATGACACTTTTATAAATACTTCAGATTAAACAGCTCATGGCATATGACAATATTTCAACACCCTTTCTTAAAAAATATACTCCTGCCTCACAAAATGGCAAATATTCCAAGTGTCCATGAATTCTCGACCACCTGCATGATGAAAACCTCATCTCAGGGCACAGCTCAGAGAATTGGTCACTATTTGTACTCATTAACCTATCAAGCAAATTAACACAAAGCTCAAAAAAACTGGTTCCCATGTGGCAGGCACCTGTAGTCCCAGCTTCTCAGGAGGCTGAGGCAAGAGAATCACCTAAGCCCAGGAGTTGGAGGTTGCTGTGAGCTGTGTGACACCATGCCACTCTACCGAGGCCAATAAAGTGAGACTCTGTCTCTACAAAAAAAAAAAAAAACAAAAACTGGTTCCCAACTCCCAAAATAGTGTCTGCTCATCTGTGATCCCTGATAGAAGACCTATTCCATGCTTGCTCATTTAACAAATGTTTATTGAGGATGAAACAAATAAAATAATACATTATGGGCATTTTCAGCACCATTCAGTAACAGCACTGACACTGGTATATTCCTGCTAAGACCCTATTAATTTTCCTCAATGGCTTCTCCAAATCCTCCAGTGGCTCCCAGCGACCTTCAAGAGACCTTCCTTGACCTGTTTTTTCTGGCTTCTGCTTATGCTTCCAGCCACATTTCCCACCACTACCCCAGATTCTAACCTTTTCTAATTGAAACCAAATTTCCATTCTTTCAGGTCAAGGGCACTTGTCCAGTAAACCATCCACAGACCATCTCCACACCAATCTGACTCCCTCTAGTTTTCCTTCAAATCTTAGGTGAAATGAATGTGGCCCCAAATGCCTCTCTCCAAATGCATTTACCTCCACCATAGCTTTTCCTTCCATGGAAATAGTCTTTTTACTTGACTATACTGTGGGACCCTTACAGATTGAATCTGGGATATACTTACTTCCTATCCAAGCACCTAGCACAGTCCCTCACACAAGCATGGTGCAAAAGAAGGTAACCACAGCTAAAAGGTAGAAGCAACCTAAATGTCCACCTATAGATGAACGGATAATGAAAATGGGGTATATACACACAATGGAATATGATACAGCCTTTTAAAATGAAGAAAATCTTGTCATATGCAACAACATGGATGAACCATCATGCTAAGTGAAACAAGTTAGTCACAAAAAGACAAAAACTTCATGATTCTACTAACATGATGTATCCAAAGTAGCCAAATTCTTAAAAGTAGAAAGTGGAACAGCGATTGCACCAGAGGGTTGGAGGGTGAGGGAAGGGGTGTTGTTGATCAATGGGAAGAGAATTTTAGTGCCCCAAGATGAAAAAGTTCTAGACAAGATACAAACCAGCTCTCACAATTAAGTTCTTGAACTCATCCTAGAAAAAGTGCTACATACCTCATTGCTAAATATCACTAAGATCACCACTGAACTACTCCCCTCGGGAAGCTATGACACCAGTGCCTATTCTCCCCTTCAAAGCAATTTTAGAACCCTTTTTCTGGAATGATCATCAGAGCTGTTATAGGAGATCTGAAAATTAAGTTCACAGACTTTTCGCCTTGCCCTTACATTGATAACACTGTGCAAACAACTCGGTAAGATTTCATAACCTTGGTATATCAGTGCTTCACAGCTGTGAAGTGGGGTTTTGCTGAGTGGTGTTCGTTATGGTTGGTGCATGTTTTTGTGCGCTATGCAATAACAGCTCTGATGGCCATTCTAGAAAGAGCTCCAAAATTGCTTTGAGGGGGGATTAGGCACTGGCATCAGTGCATAGCTTCCCAAGCGTAACACTTCAAAGGTGACCATAGTGATAATCAGCAGTGAGGTGTGTAGCACGTTCTCTAAGATGAGTTCGCAGCCTTGCCAGACCTTGTACAATTAACACTACTTATTAGACTATCCACATAATAATGGCTATGGTGGTAAATTTTATACTATGTGGGTTTTTTCTTTTTTTTTTTTTTTTACCACAATGAACAAAAAGAAACTCTAAAAGACCTTTCTTTTATCCACCACCCATCACCAAGCAAAAATCCTTCAGTGTCCAGAAAGAAATTTTCACATAGAAATTCCTATTTTCCTACTAATATTTATTACTGTAGAACTAATGTTGCCACAAAGAAGGCTGCAAAACACAGGAAGGGGAGACTACTAAGCAAGGTCAGGGTCCGCATCCCAGCCGATGTGGCCTGGGCCCTGGTCACCATAGCCTCCTCCCACCCCTCCTCCCTGCTCTTCCACTTCAGCCCAGTAGACCTCATGGGGTCCCTCTCCTTGACCAGGTCAAGCACATCTCTACTTCAGGGCCTAAGCTCACACTTGTGAGCTCCTCTAGAACACCTTCCCCTCAGTGTCCCCACCACATCTCAGCAGCACCTCACCACCCTACACTATCTCCTCATCAGACCCCAGCTCTGTGACTACCAGGTTCTTGACTAGGTGGTTATGGTCCATCCCCCAACTAGGGTATTGGGATTGGGGATTTGTTTTGCTTGCTGCTTTATTCCCAACACCTAGAAAGTATTTAAGTCGCAGGAAGCACCCAAATATTTGTTAAATAAATGAAGCTGCAGTGAGCCCTATATGAGAGGGAAAACCATGAAAATGAACAACACTCTTAAGATTACTATGCCAGGCTTAAGCACACTGCAAAACCCTGTTGTAATTTCCTGACATGAGGAATTGGCTTCTTTTTTCCTTTAGCCAGAATGTTTAATATCTAAGAGAGCTTTACTCCAATAATCCCTCTATAAATCAGCATATGTGTTTAAGCCAAAAAAATTAGAAAAAAATCTACAGAACATCCTGAGGTATCAGAAAATGTAAGTGGGAGCTACTTTTATAAAAATGTTTACAATGACTTATAACTTTAAAGACAGCTTTAAGGCCAGGGACAGTGGCTCATGGCTATAATAGCACTCTAGGAGGATCACTTGGGCTCAGGAGTCCAAGACTAGCCTGAGCAACAGTGACACCCTATCTCTACTAAAAATGAAAAAATTAGCCAGGTATCCTGGTGGACATCTATAGCTCCAGCTACTTAGGAGGCAGAGTCAGAAGGATCACTAGAACCCAGGAGTTTGAAGATGCTGTCAGCTGAGCTAAGGCAATGGCACTCCAGCCCAGGCAGCAGAGAGGGAGAGACTCTCTCTAAAAAAAAAAAACAAAAAAGACAGATGTAACTGAGACAACTAACCAAGCTTCAGAAATTATTGTTTAGGCTGGGTACCCATACTTCAGTGGTTAGGGCACCGGCCACATGCTCCAGGGCTGGTGGGTTGGAACCTGGCCCAGGCCTGCTAAACAAACAAACAAAACAAAATATCTGGGCGTTGTGACAGGTGCCTGTAGTCCCAGCTACTAGGGAGGCTGAGGCAAGAGAATCCCTTAAGCTCAAGAGTTTGAGGTTGCTGTGAGCTATAACAACACAGCACTCTAACGAGAGTGACAAAGTTAACACTCTGTCGCAATAAAAAAAAGAAAGAAAGAAAATTACTATTTAATTCACATTCTTTTACCCATTCCGTCCCCTTCTTGCTTGTAACATTTTTCATATCAATACCTCTCCAAATGTTGATCCAAGTAGGATACACAAGATAGAAGTCACTTTTTATCCCACCTATCCAGCAAAGTTTTGTGTTTCCGTTTCTATCTGTTGGAATTCAAGAGCTACCTAGACAGCAAGCTACTGTGAAAGAAATCCTCCAAAGGAAGTTGGAATTACCATTTGGTTGTTAGGAACTACTCGCCTGGGGAAGCAGGACAAGGGCATAGGCCCCAGGCCCCTATCTCGGGGCCACCCACCTTAATTTTGCCCCAAGTGATTGCTTCTACCAGGAGAACAGGTCCTACCAATATACCAATCAGAACTTGTGCCAACTGCGAAAGGACGTAGAAGACTCTCTAGCCTGTGAGCCTAGCAACAGGCACAATAGTCTTGAAGGTGACCTAGGACAGCCATAGGTTAGTCATCAAGTTATCGCATAAAACTACACTGGGGGTCCACACCCCTCCAATGGGTTCTCAGGAGGCTCATGGGAGGTCTGCATGCACAGTAGGAGTCTGGTTCCAAGGTCATCTCTGAAGCACAAGGTAGGCCCAAACCAGGCTATATAAAGAATTCCCCACCATATTCAAGGTCTCTTTGCCCACATGCCCTGACAATAGAGGCCCATTTGCTGTCTATAGCAAAAGTATCTTGCCTGTAAACTTTTTTATTCTGTAAACCTACGTTTCTCTTCCTCCAAAAACTTCAGGGTGTCTGGTCATTTTTCAACCAAAAGCCTTCCAAGAACCAAAGACACAGATAGCTGCCTGAAACCCCGACATTTTAGGATGCAGGCAGCTGCCTTGAAACCTGACATTACCTGGAATGCAAAGCACTGGGAAGAAGGTAACTCCTAGAAAAATAAAATTAATCCAACCATCACAACTCTAGCATTCCCCCTGAGTCTCCCTCCTTGGTATACATGGATCACGATCATCACAGTGTAGCCTTCGAAGCTGAATGGAGCAAACTAGACACAATGTGCCTTAGACTGTGTGGAATGATAACTGCTCAAAGAGAGATCCTGGCTTCACACTTGGCACAGAGAGGAGATCTGTCTCAATACTGACAAACAGAAGCACAGGAATACAAATGGGGCCTACACGAAAACAGTAAGTTACCTGAGCTCAAAGAAACTGCACTCTAGAGAGCTTTATTCTAAGACAATAGACCCGATAACTCCTTTGATCCAACTCCCCTTAAAGCCACAGCATCCCAGTTGGATCAAAGAACTCACTCCTACAAGGTAGCATTTTTTAAGGATGGCACAATGTAGAGATCCTGTTAATAAACAAAAGGTTATACCAACTTGGGGAAAATGCAGCCTTCACTGTCAACCATATACATTTATATTTCCTAAACATAGTGTGTGTGTGTGTGTGTGTGTGTGAGCAAGAGATAGAGCACTTTAATAATCACCCGATGTATTCCTTTGTATAAAAGCACTGGACTTCTTTAAAATTACCTTAAAGAATGAAAAGTTCAGTCAAAACTATCAAATGCTTTAATTTCTTTTCCTGTATTTTGTTGATTCAATTATCACCATATTTAGAAGGTATTTTGGTTCTTTTATTTGGAAAAATCACCATAACCTTTCTCTTGCATAAAGCAGGGGTCCTTAAACTACAGGCTGCGGGCCATGTGGGGCCTGCAGAGGACATTTATCCGGCCCTCCAGGTGTTTTTGCCACAGCTGCCTGTCCTGCTTAGCAGCCCACTGGTCCCGGGCACAGTGAGCATGTGTACAACGTGGGCCAACTCTCTGCCTCCGTTCCTTCTCTCTGTCTCTCCCCACCGGGTGTTTGCCGGGTGTTTTTGCCGTCATGCTCAACAGGCCACTCGTCCCAGCCCTCAGTGTGGAATGTGCCCCTCACTCTCCCACTCCCCTCCTTCTCTCTGTCTCTCGACTCCTCCTCTCAGTCTCTGGTGTGATCAGAGGAGTCACCAGGCTGCCTGTGCAGAGGTTGCTGCTGCCTAAGGACCGAGGTAAGAACAAGTTAGGATTTATTATTTTTTGAAGTTAGGAGGTCTATTTTCTTTTTATTTTGCAGTTAGTAGGGCCGTTTTTATGGTTAAGGGGGGCCTCTTTTTTTTGAAGTTAGAAGAGCCTTTTTTTTTAAGTTGGTTAGTTGTTTGGAGGTGGTTTCTAGGAGAGTTGCATCACAGTGATAATGAAAATAGTCAGCACTCAGTACTAATGCAAATTGTTAGTGCTCAGTGGTAATGATAATTTTGTAAGTGCTCAGTGTTAATGCAAATTGTTAGCACTCAGTATTAACGCAAATTGTCAGCAGTCAGTGTTATCACAAATGGTCAGCGGTCAGTGTTAAGGCAAATGGTCAGTGATCAGTGTTATCGCATGGGGGCCCCAAACTGGTAATCTGCCTAGGGCCCCATGGGAACTTAATCTGGCTCTGCAGACAGGAGAGGAGTAGGAAACCCAATTTAATTGACAGTAAGTGCATTTACATTCTGATTGTTATTCATTTGTGTATGATGTTGTATTTTGTGTGCTGTGTAAGCCCCGGTTCACACTGTTGTGATCTCTGAGCATGTGAGTTCAGCCGTATGTTCGTATGGCTAAACTTGCATTAGATTCAGAAGAAAAAAGGCATACGTGCCTTCTTCTTTCCTGCAGTGGAATCTAATCACCCATGCGATCAGATTCCTGTGCAAGTTCACAGATTGCAGAGCAGTTTGCACAGGGTAGTGTGAACTGAAAGGTGGTGGAGGAACCAGCTCTGTAATCATACCGGTTCCCGCACTGTACAAGTGTGAGTCTGAGGTAAAAGTGGAGTTCCACCATATGGGCACTGGCGAGGCTGAAATGATGTGGACTGGCAAGACTGCATTGATGGACACACTGCATTGATGGACACACTGCATTGATGGGCAGTGATCAGACTGCACTGACGGGCACTGATCGGACTGCACTGACGGGACGGACTGCACTGACGGGCACTGATCGGACTGCACTGACGGGACAGACTGCACTGACGGGCACTGGTTGGACTGCACTGGCGGGCACTGATCGGACTGCACTGGCGGGCACTGATCGGACTGCATTGATGGGCACTGATCAGACTGCACTGATGGGCACTGATCGGACTGCACTGATGGGCAGTGATCAGACTGCATTGATGGGCACTGATCAGACTGCACTGATGGGCACTGATCGGACTGCATTGATGGACACAGACTACACTGATGGGCAGTGATCAGACTGCATTGATGGGCACTGATCGGACTGCAATGATGGGCAGTGCCATCTATATGTCTCTGTGTGGGCAAAGTTACTGCTGGTATATTGTTTTTGGAGCACTGCATATATATAGGTATTTTGCTAATAGCAATTTGGAATCCCTAGGAAACAATGATATCAAAAAAGAGAAAAACTAACTCAAAGTGTAGGATATTCAAAGAATAGTGGACTTATGATTACTTTTTTCATGCAGTAGAAAGGGCTGTGTGTTTGATATGCCAGAATATAGTGTCTGTGTTCAAAGAATACAATTTGCATCAACACTATCAAACTCAACATAAAGATAAAATGATTGTTTGGTCAGAGAAGTGAGAAAAGATAAAATATTAAAACTGAAATATACATTGACAACTCAGCAAAATACGTTTGTGAGGCAGAAACAGCTAAATACTTCATCACTGCAAGCAAGTTTTCAAGTTGCCGAGCTAATAGCGTGCATTGGCAGACCATTCGTGGAGGGAGAATTTGTTAAAGAATGCCTTCTTGGGGGTGGCACCAGTGGCTCATCGAGTAGGGCGCCGGCCCCATTTATCAAAGGTGGTGGGTTCAAACCCAGCCTCGGCAGAACTGCAAAACAGAAAAAATAGCCGGGCGTTGTGGCGGGCGCCTGTAGTCCCAGCTACTCAGGAGGCTGAGGCAATGAACTGAGGTCTGAACATACAATGTGCAAGGGAGTTTTGCTCTTAGGTAGGGTAAACAGTACTTAACTAACCACTTTCAGGGAGAAATAACAATATATGTTTTAAAGCAGTGAATATAGGTAGAGGTGCAATATTTCTCAAATCTGCAACAATGTTATCTCATTCAAGAAATATTTTTTTAGTACCAACTTAGTGTTTAAAAAGAAAGAAAGAAAAGAATTACTTTGCAGATGTTTCTAGCTTTTTAAGAGTCATCTACTCCTTTGAAAATGTCTATGTGCCCCAGAAAAATGAGTATGTATTAAATCTGCATGTACCTTTCAGGAAGTTAATGGGTCCTAGATTAGGACAGTTTCTCTGAAAAACATAGGCTGAACTCTGTGCACATCCCCCTCCTTTACTAAATAGGTTTAATTAGCCACTACAGATTTATAGATTCCCTTCCTTTTAAGGAAATACAGCCCTTTGAAATTAGCATAATTTTTGGTATAAAAGGGCACAGATGAGAGGTGTGCTTGCTACTACACCCAGTAAAGGCTTACCTAATGTATTACACTACATGATTACAAAGTATGAATCATAAAGTTACTTTATTACTCTCAAACATTCACAGAAAGTTCAAACAAGAGGCCAGCCAAGTAATGCCCAGTACAGGCTGCAAAGCAAAGGATTTCTCTGATGAATAAATCAGAATGAGTCACAATTAGTCTAATTAGTTTATTCAATACATAAGCTAAGGCTTCTGTAGGCTAAAGAAGGATCCCTCAAAAAGAGTCTATGTTCTGTCTATGTTCTCAGCTATTTTAAACACAGCAACTCCTTCCCATTTGATTTACCCTCCAATACCCAAGCTAAATTGCCTAATTCATAAATAATGAGCTAATGGGAGTCCAGGAGCCCAGCCTCAAAGAAACACAATTTGCAAATTTTAGTAGTCACTGAGTAAGGCTTCATTAAGTATGGGGTCCCATTTTACATGAAAAGAAAAAGAGTATTTTATCCTCTTCTAATTGCACCTGTGTCCCTACTGAGTCCCTGTCAAATCAGGGCAAATAATAGCCTGGAAGAGATGGGGCTGGGCAGGTATCCAGGCACCCCAGGTCAGCCATCTGTTATTGACTTGGCCTTCCTAACTCAACTCCCAAGAGTTTCTCTTCAGCAAAGGCAAAGGGAACAGGGCATCCTAGGTGGCTGCCTCAGAGACATTTCTTCATGCTTCACACCCAGGACTTAATCATGGGTCAGAAATTGTATTTGAAAAGGATATTCCCAAAGAATAAGAGAGTTCAGCTAAGGAAGTTCAGACTGCCTCCCCTCTAAAGTCTGGAGCTGAGGAAAAGAAATGAGAAAAGCTGAGCTACCTACTGCATCTGCTTCACATTTCCCATGGCAGGATTTATGACAAAGACCACTGAAAGGATAAAACAAAGACAAAGAAAGCAATTCTGCTGAACAAGTTCCACAGATACAAGAAAAGAATATTAAAAACTGGAGATGGGCTCAGCGCCTGTGGCTCAAGCAGCTAAGGCGCCAGCCACATACACCTGAGCTGGCAGGTTTGAATCCAGGCTGGGCCCACCAAACAACAATGACAGCTGCAACCAAAAAATAGCTGGGAGTTCTGGCAGGCACCTGTAGTCCCAGCTACGTGGGAGGCGGAGGCAGGAGAATAGCTTGAGCCTAAGAGTTGGAGGTTGCTGTGAGCTATGCTGCCACAGCACTCTACCCAAGGTGACAGCTTGAGGCTCTGTCTCAAAAATAAATAAAATAAAATAAATAAAAACTGGAGAGGATTTTCTCAAAGCAAGGCCTGATATCCAGGATCATATAAACCAGTGGTTTTTAACCTTCCTAATGCCAAGAGCCTTTAATACAGTTCCTGTGGGTCATGACCCATGAGAACTGCTGATATAAACCCTTCCCCATTCTTTACTCTCTGCACTTCCCCAGTGCTCCAAATCAGAAGGTCCCCAGAAGGCCTTTCCCACCCCTATTTTCTCCTTTCCAATTTCAGGGTTGATGTTCTAGTCTGAGACCACTGACACAGCTGCCAAACTGATGCCCTGCCAACCTTTCCCAATCCACTGTGCACACAGCTGCCAGGGCAGCCCTTTCAAGCAGACGTCCACTCTCGTCTCTAACTTGCTCAGCTCCTCAGTTCAGAGAGGACATAATTACAGACAGACTGGTCTGGCACGTTCCAAGCCCAGAGCCCTGATTCAAGCAAGGTAGAGTTAATGAAGCAGGAACAAATCTAATACATTTTGTGGTTTCTTTCTAAAAACTACATTGGGTTAATATTTATCCCTCACTACTTCTAAAAGAAATTTGAGATGACTTCAAATAAAATGCAGATTCTAAAAAACAAACTATAAAACAAGAATTAAAGGACAAGGAGGAAAAGAAGTGTGAATTAGAAGGCCTAAATAAAGGGATCCTCTAATATTTAGGAACTCTTGGAAGATGAGAAAAATGGGAAAATAATAGAGGGTGTCCAAAAAGTTTGTGTGCAATGAGTAATGCAAAACTATTTTAAAATGCACACAAACTTTATGGACACCCTGTATTATGGGTTATGGTTCTCAGGATTGAATAATGAAACAGATAGGAAAATACCTTCCTATCTCAACTTTGAGAGGAACTTGCCCCCCAGAACTGGGCATTAGAGAATAAACAAAAGGTTCTGTATTCTCAGTGACAATTTTTAGTTTTAAAATTGCAGTAACCACCCTCAAACAGTCCCTTTCTGCTCAACTTCCTGTTTAACAACTAAGGGCCTGATTAATGCTAAAAGCTTACTTTTAGAAAGACTGCTGTAGGACAGGACTACCAGACCTGTAGGTTCCCATCTTTCTACTAACCTGAGTCAAGAGCAATGGGATACCGAGGACTTATTAGTTCTCTGCAATCTGAACCATCTCGTCCAGAATCATTAAGGCAATTCAAAACTGAGACCCTGGGTGGCGCCTGTGGCTCATCGAGTAGGGCGCCAGCCCCATATACCGAAGGTGGCAGGTTCAAACCCGGCCTCAGCCAAACTGCAAAATAGAAAAATAGCCGGGCGTTGTGGTGGGCACCTGTAGTCCCAGCTACTCGGGAGGCTGAGGCAAGAGAATCACCTAAGCCCAGGAGTTGGAGGGTGATAAAGTGAGACTCTGTCTCTACCAAAAAAAAAAAAAAAAAACTGACCCTGGCAGTCCCTGGGGAGCAGCTGTCCAGAGGCCTGAAGACTAGAAGGACAGTGTTTCAGGCAAACACCTGAAAGTTGTGTCTGTGGCCGCTCCGCACTTTGCCAGGGTGGCAGTGCTCCCCATAGAACTGTAACCTGCTTTAGAGTAAACACTGCACTAATTAAGTAAAGCTACCTTCCTGGTTGGTAGAAAGATTTCTCAACTTAATGTCAAGAAACATTTCTCAGTTTAACATCATCCTCAAACCTCATCAATACCTGCATCATTAGTAATAATGGCTTTGAAGGCTTTCAGCTTTGAACAAGACTTAACATTTAGCCTGTAAAAAAAGAGAGAGAGAGAAATAGAGTAGGCTCACAGTGTTTCTTAAATGTGATGTGAACATATATAGTCACCTACCAACCTTGTTAGAATACAGGAGCTGGGAGGGGCAGAGTATGCATTTCTTTTTTTTGAGACAGAGTCTCAAGCTGCCACCCTGGATAGAGTGCTGTGGCAACTGCTCACAGCAACCTCCAATTCCTGGGCTCAAGTGGGTCTCTTGCCTCACCCTCCCAAGTACCTGCGATTACAGGCGCCCGCCACAACGCCCGGCCATTTTTTGGTTGCAGTTGTCATTGTTGTTTGGTGGGCCCGGGCTGGATTCAAACCCACCAGCTCAGGTGTACGTGGCTAGAGCCTTAGCCCATTGAGCCACAGGCACCAAACCTGAGTATGCATTTCTAACAGGCCCCAAGGGGGTGCCAAGGATGCTGGTCCACCCACAATTTGAAAAGCAAGGAACTAGATAGTGTCTGTTACTTTTTCTTTCTTTCTTTTTTTTTTTTTTTTATTGTTAGGGATTCATTGAGGGTACAAGAAACCATGTTACACTGATTGCATTTTGCATTTGTTGAGTAAAGACCCTCTTACAATCGTGTTTTGCCCCCACACGAGGCAAAACACCAAGGTGTGGCACACACCAAGATCCCACTCCCTGTTACTTTTTCTCTTAATTCTCTGTGTCTTGTTCCAGGTAAACACAATGAAAGGAAAAGTAAGAGCTTAGAATGTTGATGAATCAAATCCTGCCAATGTCAATTTATAGGAAAGAGTTCCTCCATTTGTGTAACAGTGATGTAAAAGTAAGAATGCATTTTGTCACAGAAAAAAATAAGAGATTGGCTGAGGTGTAATTAACTGATCTGCCTACAGAGAAAGCCCCACACACACTAAAAAAAAAAAAAAAAAAAAGAATGAGGGAGGGCTAGAGAAGAGGCTAGAAAGTAAAGGGGAAGGGAATGGTTCAGAGGGGGCTGTGGGAGGGCCAGTGCCCTGTCAGACCCCAGTCTGACATCCTCCAGCACAGGTACTTGGGCGGCCCTTACTTTGGGCAGATAGTGGAGAGAGCAACCGTGTGTAACCTTCTACATTTGCAAGGATGAAACTTGTAACTGAGGCATGCCTGTCATTCTCATACGGTGATCAACAAACGACAAGAGAAGTTTACACCTATCAAAACAAAGGATCCAAGCCAGGCTAGAGTTAGCAAGTAGGAGAGAACCTCCCCACACCACATTCCTAGGCTTCAAACAAGACAGACTAATACACTGCTCTTAATGCAATGAAAATGAGCACTGTCCTTATAACCTGAGGCATACAGCCCTGTCCACTTTCTGCTTCTCACTCGGCAACTTTGGGAGGCCACCTAAAGGCTCTGGCTTCACTATCCTCATCCATAAAAGGAAGATAGTAGTAGGACCCTCCTCACGCAGTTACTGTGAGGGTTAAAATAGATAATACATATATTATTAGCATATATGAAGCCTTTCATATATGGGAGCTATTATCATTATTTTCCATTCCACGACACAGTGGCACAAGCTATCTGTGTCGCTCCATTCCTGCTCTAACATCTTGTGATTCAGTGATACTTTTTAGTCCCTTCTGAGTTTGCTGCTATTTTTCGGACTCCAAAAGGAGTTTAGTTCACTCCTGTAATCCTAGCACTCTGAGGAAATTAGTTCACTCCTGTAATCCTAGCACTCTGAGAGGCCAAGGAGGGTGGATTGCTTGAGTTCAGGCGTTAGAGACCAGCCTGAGCAAGAGTGAGACCCCATCTCTACTAAAAGTAGAAAAACTAGCCAAGTGTTGGGCACCTGTAGTCCCAGCTACACAAGGGGCTGAAAGAAGAGGATCACTTAAGCCCAAGAGTTTGAGGTTGCTATGAGGCATGAGGATGCCACAGCACTCTGCCCAGGGCAACAGAGTGACACCCTGCCTCAAAAAACAACAAAAGTTATTTTTGGCATTTATATACAGTACATACATCTGTTATCATAGTCAGGTCTCTGCAATGCTGACTGTTGGCAAACAGCTGAAAAAAAAATCCCATTAAGTCCTATTAAGGAAATAGCTGTGTATACCAGGAAACAATGATAAGCATATACCAGATATATTGATGGGGGGACAGCAAAAATTAGCTTAAATGTGACTGTGAACATATTATAGGTAGATAGACAGATATAAATAGATAGTATATAGACATACACTCTCTCTCTTTTTTGAAAAGAAAAGGATTTGCTTTAAAATTGAAGTAGAAAAGAGGGTGGCGCCTGTGGCTCAACAGGCTAAGGCACCAGCTATGTACATCTGAGCTGGCGGGTTCGAATCCAGCCCGGGCCCGCCAAACAATGATGGCTGCAACCAAAAAATGGCTGGGCGTTGTGGCAGGAGCCTGTAACCCCAGCTACTTGGGAGGCGGAGGCAAGAGACTCGCTTGAGCCCAGGAATTGGAGGTTGCTATGAGCTGTGATGCCACAGCACTCTACCCAGGGTGATAGCTTGAGGCTCTGTCTCAAATAAAATAAAACTGAAGCAGAAAAGAGGGCGGCACCTGTAACTCATCGAGTAGGGCACCGGCCCCATATACTGAAGGTGGCAGGTTCAAACCCGGCCTCGGCCGATCTGTAAAACAGAAAAATAGCCAGGCACTGTGATGGGTGCCTATAGTCCCAGCTACTCAGAAGGCTGAGGCAAGAGAATCGCCTAAGCCCAGGAGTTGGAGGTTGCTGTGAGCTGTGTGACACCATGGCACTCTACCGAGAGCGATAAAGTGAGACTCTGTCTCTACAAAAATAAATAAATAAATAAATAAATAAATAAAATTGAAGCAGAAAAGAACTGCTTAAAGTTCAGAGTTTGGACTTCATCTAAAATTCCTTAAGTCCTTTTACCTCACATATTTTCCCTACATTCAAATGCCAGAACCACTGTAATTAGAAAAAGATCGCCTGAAAGAAGACATAGTATAAATAATTGAACACATAATTTAAAAATCTCATTGGGCTCAATAGTTTTCATCACTTCTTCCCCTCGAAAGTCTCCTGGGGCCTTCTTTAGCAAACTTCACTCCATGGTTTTACATCCTGTGGCTTCTCATGCCCACTCCGTGGAGCTAAAGAAACACTTGAAAGGCAAGAAGTCAGAGAGAGATTGCAATGAGCCAACTCCCAGGTAAGTGGGCCCTAAGACATACTTATTTGGAAGTTCAACAATTTTTTCGAAAAGTACACTATTTCTGGCTTCTCCCAAATAACCTTCAAAAAAAAAAAAAAATACTGCTTTCCCTGAGTAAAGATCTTAAAAATGCTGGCACTATTAATATGTACAAAGAGGTCTTTGTCCTGGACTATCTGCCTGACTGCCAACTGGTTAGATGTGGCCCTGGGTAAAGGCCCTGCCCCTCATCTTCACGGTCCACACGGTCCCTGCATGCCAAAGTGCCCTCAGCACATCTTTCTGCCCACTCTACCTGCAGTCTCAGAGACCCACACGCACACCAGCACTAAGAATACAAGACGATCAGGCAGCCGGGAGCAGGGAATAGGCACCAGGGAAACAAACCCGTTGGCAGGAGCCAGGCCCAGAGGCAAGTGTGGCAGGGGGCCCGGCAATTCCTGTTTACCTTGAAGGGAAGCCCATTCCCCCCAAGAAGACTTCAGGGGCTGTCGAGGAAGGAGTGGAAAGAGGAAAGGACCCTTTTCTCCCTGGGCAAAACTTCCGGTCACCATTTTGCAAATCTAAGCACAATTCGTTTTTGTTTTTTTTTTTTTTTCTTAAACTAATCATTCCCACACTTATAAAGATAACCATAGTTACTATGCAGGAGAAAAAAATTATTTTCCAACTAAAACTGTGGGAGTTAAGCCCAATGCATACACAGTTTTTGCAGAGTGCTTCCAGGACGATTTGGGAGGAGAGTGCTTTTGAGTTCATCGCATCTGCAGTCCACTAGAGGACAGGAACAAAATTAAATGAAAATTTTCAACAAAGCCCGTTGCAACTCAGGAAAGGCCAACAAGAGTTTCTTCTCCCCACTCATTCCCTTCCCTGGCTTTTCTTTACTGAGTCACGCAAAAGAAATCTGGGGCACTTACACGAAGAGAGGTGGGACATTCCAGAAGATCTGCCAGCTGTTTCCTTAAATAATACAACCCAACAACATCTCCAAATGTCTACAGTAACCTCTGGGGGTGGAGGACAAAAGTAATTTGACAATGGGGACAGCGTGATGTTGAAGAATTCCAAAAGCTACCCTAATATGAATACTAAATAACCAGGGTGGGGGGATATAAACTCTAAAAAGAAAGTTTCCACATCAGAATATTAATCTTCTACCCAAGTAAGTGACCCCAATTAAAGAGAATTATCATCCAGTTGAGTTTAAAAGAAATGAGTTAGGAATTAAAATGAAAATTCCTGATTTATTATGGGTGTGGTCCTCCAGAAAATCTACTTTCTTACATTCATGGAGTTTTAACTTTTTAAAAGCTTGTGTTTTGCAATCATCCTGGCTATTTTCCCAATGGGGGGTAAAAATTGGTGGAACAAGGGGAAGGATGCCTAAAATTTGGAAATCATTCTTGGTATCTTAACCATACGAAAGTTCTCACGTCTCTTGTCTTGGGTAACATGTACTCTTGTAGTAAAGCAGTCAAACAAAATTTTAGCATGTTTCTTACAGACAGGAAGCCCAGCCTGTGGTGAGGCTGCCATAGGAAGTACTATTCTATAAATCTTGGGTGCCTTGAGGTTTATTTACTCCATTTTGGAATTCTCAAAATGGAAGATGGTGGGAGAAGATAGGGACAGACTGGAACAGAAAGAGTATTACCCTTCACCTTGACAAGATTTCTTATTTTGAAAGTATTTAATCTAGAATTTATATAATATCTAACAACTAGAGTTGAAGTTCCATGAGCATGGGACAGTATTTTACCCTTTGGTTGTCACTGTTGCCTCCCACAAGTCCTAGCATAAGGCTAGACACGCGGTCTATACAGACATGGAAATACTTTTACTAAGAGGAAAATAATGTACCAGCAGTTTGATGGGTGGCTAATACCTCCTGGGACACAAGACTGAGTGGGAGTGGGAGACTGTGAAAAACTCATCATAGGCATTTGACCCCTTTCCCCACTTCCTTCTCCCAGACTCCGTTGGAGAATCGTTGCCTAAATTTGCCTTTGTTTCCCATGATGTGTCGGCAATGTGTGCCTTTGGGGGAGGAGGTGGCTAATGATTTACAGCTTCGCAATATAACTTTCAGGAGGAAAGGGGGGCAGTCACCTGAATCTGATGGGTGGGATTGGGGCTTACCAGCTTTTACAGACATTGCCCTTCCTGCCAGCTCCATATTCTCAGCCTTGTGTAGGACCTGAGGTTTTCAATTCATAGGCCTTTCTGGGCTTATATGGGCTCCACTGGCTTCCTTGCCATCTCTGAGACCCTTAGACTCTAGTTTCTCTTCTCTGCCAAGTCAGTGGCTCCCTCCTTCCATAAATCTGTCGATGGCTCTTATATGCTGCTCTCCTATTCTCCTCTCTTTGCAGATTGCTTTTCATTTTGGAAAAACTAGACATACGTAAGTGTTCAACCCACCACGTGTCATCAGAAGTTACTGTAACTGCTTCTTTACTTGTATGTCTTCTCTGCCAGAATCTGAAGTCCAAACGAACAGGGACCATACTGTATGCTCCCAGAACCAAGCAGCGTTCAGGTACATAGGAGATATTTTAATATTTGTTGAACAAATGAATAATTTAAAAAATATAAAGATCACAGAACTTTAAACTGTCAAAGGATCTTCAGATTTGTAGGTTATCCTCTCTCCTAGTCCTATCTCTCCTTCTCCTAGTAGAACCACGTTTAAAGTTCCACGTTAGCCAGGCAGTGGCTCACGCCTATAATCCCAGCACTCCGGGAAGGCTGAGCAGGTGGATCGTCTGAGCTCAGGAGTTCCAGACCAGCCTGAGCAAGAGTGAGAGCCATCTCTAAAAAAAAAAAAAAAACAGCCGGGCCACAAGGGCCGGCACCTATAGTCCCAGATACTTGTGAGGCTGAAGCAAGAAAATCACTTGAGCCCTGGAGTTTGAGGTTGCTATGAGCTATGACACCAGGGCACTCTACTAAGGGTGACAAAGTAAGACTGTCTTCAAAAAAAAAAAAAAAGCTCCAGATTAATAAATAATCCGATTTCCCTTTCAAAAATCCTTAGAGCAGTGGATTTCACACTTTCTAACTGCAATACAGTGAATTACACTGTAATTCACTATACACGCTCACATGGCTAGTAAAAATAAATTTCACTAACAATATTTACCTTTAATACATGGCACGTTCTCTCATCTACTATTCTGTTTTAATTCACCTACTAAAAAATGCTGGCCTACTAAAAATGATTCATTAAACTGATTTCACAACCTACTAATAATAGGTAATCAGCTACAGTTTGAAAACATTTTTGAAAACATTTTCTTTAACCTTTCACATCTCAGCTTGGACACGGTTTCCTCAGGGATAGACTTCCCTAACTCTCTAAAGCAAGGCTGTGTGTCCCTCCTTTAAATTCCCATAGTTCGGCTCAGCGCCTGTGGCTCAACAGGCTAAGGTGCCAGCACGTACACCTGAGCTGGCGGGTTCAAATCCAGCCCGGGCCCGCCAAACAACAAGGACGGCTGCAACCAAAAAATGGCTGGGCGCTGTGGTGGGCGCCTGTAGTCCCAGCTACTTGGGAGCGGAGGCAAGAGACTCGCTTGATCCCAGGAATTAGAGGTTGCTGTGAGCTGTGATGCCACAGCACTCTACCGAGGGCAATAAAGTGAGACTCTGTCTCTAAAAATAATAAATAAATAAAAATAAATTCCCATAGTTCAAGACCTTTCTGTGCTTTCTGTGCCACATGGCCTGATCTGGGGGATGGATAACATCTAGGGATCCAAGAGAACAGACACATTCATCCACACATAGCTTCTTTACTCACAATAGCCAGAAGGTGCAAACAACCCACTCTCCAGCCACAAATGAATAGAAGCACAGAACATGGCCTATCCAGAAAACAAAGTATCAGTCAGCATTAAAAGAAATGAAGTTCTGATAGATGCTACGACATAGATGAACCTCATGCTAAGTGACGTAAGTTAGACACAAAAGGCCATATACTATTACACATAACTCCATTTATATGAAATATCCAGAATAGGCCAATCTAAGGAGACAGAAAGTAGTCAGTCATTGCCAGGGGAGGAGAAGATGGGTAGCTTGGGAATAAGACCTGAAGGATAAGGAGTTTCTTCTGGGGGTAAAAAAACAAAACAAAAAGGGGTTCAAAAATTGATAGTGATGATAGATGCCCAATTCTGAATATACTAATAACCACTGAGTGTGGCCAGGGGTGTCCAATCATTTTTTCTTTTCTGCCCCACACATTTTTCTGTTCTGCCAAGAACAGTTGTCTCTGGGCACACGTTAAACACAAACATTAAGCAAGCTGATTACCAAAAAAAAAATCAAAAATCTGTACATACTTTTCATGATATCTGACACCACAGATAAGCAAAACAGTCCTCAAATAATCTATTTGCAACCCTGTGGACCACAGGTTGGACACCCCTGCAGCAATTAAATTATATAGTATATAAATTCTATCTTTAATAAAGCTTTTTTTTGAAAGACAGAAATCTAGGAGCCTTGGAAATAGACTAAGTTGGAGGCAGGAACAGAATTTGTCTTACCCTTTATCCCCGCCTTCCAGCAGAAAGCCAGTTATGTGGCAAAGGTTGCATGAGTATTTATTGAAATAATAACTTAATCTATGATGATGGGCTTTCACGGTCAGGTAAAGCTTCCACCTTAGGGCAGCCCCAGGTTAACCACTTCAGGAAGGAAATGGGTTTGCTTTTCATTAATTAACTGAGCTTCCACCTCCACTGACAAGATATCCAGATTCTAATATCCTTAGCGACTATAAACTAAAGAATTTTATAAGGAAAGAAAAAAATTATTTCTTAAAAAAAAAAACTGTACAATGTCTGTTCCATAGAACCTCACATAAAATCCTGCTTTTATAAAAGCTTTCTCAGCCACAGTGAAAATGGAATGCCAGCCGAAACTGTGTTGCTCAAAGTTTTATCACACTCCACAGCTGGCTACAACCTCAAACTGCCTATTTTAAGCTTAATTCCTATAAATATAGTTTTTTAGCTCAGCTATGGACAACAGTTAACCACCAAAAGAGACAAAAAATAAGGGCTCAAGGAAACTAAAAATACAAAAGTAAAACACTGCTACATTTCTTAATAAAAGCATAGTTTTTATATCTGCATGAAATTGGTGGCTCAATCTGTACATAGCCATGTTGAGCCTAAGCATTACTGGGTGGCTACCTCATTCAGGGTTTTATAAGTGCCTGCCAATATTCCCAGCCACCTGCCATAACAAAGCATGCTTGCTATA
This sequence comes from Arctocebus calabarensis, assembly GCA_963573935.1. Classification (NCBI taxonomy): domain Eukaryota; kingdom Metazoa; phylum Chordata; class Mammalia; order Primates; family Lorisidae; genus Arctocebus; species Arctocebus calabarensis. The sequence continues at coordinate 19,005 of CAUYON010038862.1, read as the reverse complement.
AATAGGTGGATAACATTCTGATCCAAGAGGTGAAAACTGTGGTTGTTTATTACACATCTCACGAAAGAGTCCTTATACTTTTCTTAGATGCCTGCCTGCAGAGTGACCCCCCCTCAAAAGCAGTGTATAAATAAAATAAGGATGAACATGACATAGAACCAACCACCCCAACAACATCAAATCTCTACCTACCCTATTTCAGCTTCCATGGAAGCTGTTCCTCAATGTCTAAATATTTTTCTGTTTACTTCCTTCCAATAATTCTGCAACCAAGAGAAATTAATAATATTACATCTTAACTGTAGCAAAACAAAACCTAGGAAAACTTCCAATGTGGTTTGTGTAAACTGATCTCTTGTTTTCTTTCTTGAGACAGAGCCTCAAGCTGTCACCCTGGGTAGAGTGCCACAGTGTCACAGCTCACAGCAACGTCCAACTCCTGGGTTTAAGCAATTCTCTTGCCTCAGCCTCCCAAGTAGCTGGGACTACAGGCACCCACCACAACACCCGGCTATTTTTTGGCTGTAGTTGTCATTGTTTTTTGGCAGGCTTGGACTGGAAACCCGCCTGTCAGCTCTGGTGTATGTGGCTGGCAACTTACCCCCTTGAGCTACAGGCACCGAGCCAACTGATCTCTCTCTCTCTCTCTCTTTTTTTTTTTTCTTTTCTTGTAGAGACAGAGTCTCACTTTACCACCCTCAGTAGAGTGTCGTAGCATCACACAGCTCACAGCAACCTCCAACTCTTGGGTTTGAGCGATTCTCTTGCCTCAGCCTTTGAGTAGCTGGGACTACAGGTGCCCACCACAACGCCCAGCTATTTTTGTTTTGCAGTTCAGTCGAGGCCGGGTTTGAACCCACCACCTTGGGTACATGGGGCCAGCCCCCTACTCGATGAGCCACAGGTGCCACCCTGATCTCTTTAAATTTTTTTTTTTTGGCCAAGGCTGGGTTTGAACTCACCAGCTTCCATATATGGGGCCAGCACCCTACTCCTTTGAGCCACAGGTGCTGCCCACTGATCTCTTTTTTAAAGTAATACTTAAGAATGGGTTACACACCTAATCGATGTATCAACAAACATTGATTGCTACATGAGGTACAAAAAAGGTAAACATAGAGGGGAAAATGAGAATCAAGTTGAGGAACTTATAATAAAGTGGGTAACACAGACAAGTACTCAATCAACTGACATTCAAGGAAGAATAACAAATTCCATGACATAATATAAGTACATAAGCAAAGTGCAAAAAAACACACAGAGTTTATGGCTCGGCACCTGTGGCTCAACAGGCTAGGGCACCAGCCACGTACACCTGAGCTGGAGGGTTCGAATCCAGCCCGGGCCCACCAAACAACAATGATGGCTGCAACCAAAAAATGGCCGGGCGTTGTGGTGGGCACCTGTGGTCCCAGCTACTTGGGAGGCGGAGACAGGAGACTCACTTGAACCCAGGAATTGGAGGTTGCTGGGAGCTGTGATGCCACGGTACTCTATCCAGGGTGACAGCTTGAGGCTCTGTCTCAAAAAAAAAAAAAAAAACACAGCGTTTACCTTTTCAACTTAAAGTTCCAAAGGGTTGATAAGTATTTGTGAACATTTCCTAAAAGCACCGGTATTATTACCCAGGTTCATGCTTTGTTGTTGTTGTTTTCTTAAGACAGAATCTCACTCTGCTACATGAGCTTGGGTGCCATGGCGTCAGCCTAGCTCACAGCTCAACTTTAGGTTCAAATGATCCTCTTGCCTCAGCCTCCCAAGTCGCTGGAACTACAGGCTCCTGCCATAACACCTGGCTAATTTTTTCTGATTTTACGGTAAAAACAGGGTCTTGCTCTTGGCTCTTGCTCAGGCTAATCTCCAACTCCTGAGCTCAGAGGGTCTTCCCACCTGGGCCTCCGAGAGTTCTGGGATTATAGGTATGAGCCACTGCACTCAGCCTATTGCCTAGTTTTAAAATGACCAGGGCCCTATAGAAAATAGATCATTCTTTAAAAAGTTAAGCATAGAATTATACTACTACCTGTTCCAGCAATTCCACTTCTGGGTATACATCCAAAAGAATTGAAAGCAGGGACTCAAACAGATACTAGTACTCCAATGTTTATGACATCGTCTACAACAGTCCAAAAGTGACAAAGTGCCAAGTATCCATTGAGGGATGAATGAATTTTTTTTTAAGTGGTGTATGCACATAGCAGAATATTTATTCAGCCTTGAAAAGGAATGTTTTGGAAAAGAACCTTGAAAACATTATGCTAAATGACATAAGCTACACACAGAAGGCCACATATTATACACATATAATTCCATTCATATGAAATATTCATTATAAACCATTTGCTAGAAACATAAAGTAAATGAGTGACTAACCAGCATCTAGGGAGAAGTGGGATGAGAAGTCAATGTTTAGTGGGTACAGAGTTTCAGTTTGGGATGAAAAAGGTCTGGAAATGGATGGTAGTGACGGTTCGACAACATTGTAAATATACTTAATGCCACTGTGTGCTTAATAATGGTTAAAATGATACATGTTGTGTTATGTATATTTAATGACATGTTTAAGTTAAAAAAAAAAAGGTATTTTGTTAATGGCTGAAGCATGGAGTGGCTCAGTGAACACAAAGTCCTCAGTGGCAGAGACAGGCATCGGCTTCACTTGCCCCAACAGACAGTCCTTTAGGCCAGCAGCCTACACACTGGCTACACTGCACAAAGGATGTCAGTCTGTCCATGTCAGTTATCATGGGAGAAACGCTGTATTGCCGTACTTTATGCACTATCTGTTACCAAGGACCACCTACAAAAAACAACTTCATAGCCCAGCATTGTGGCAGGCGCCTGTAGTCCCTGCCACAATACCGGAACTTGGAAGGTTGAGGCAAGAGAATCTCCTAAGTCCAAGAGCTGGAGGTTGCTGTGAGCTGTGACGCCACAGCACTCTACCCAGGGTGCGAGGGTGACAAAGTGAGACTCTGTCTCTAAAAAAAAAAAAAAAAAAAAAAGACTTCAGAATAGAAATTATCAACAGCATGCATGGGATCAACTCACTAAATAAAACCTAGGAATCAAAAACCTGAGAAGGAAAACAATTCTTTTTTTTTTTTAAGACAGAGCCTCAAGCTGTCACCCTGGATAGAGTGCCATAGCATCAAAGCTCACAGCAACCTCCAATTTCTGGGCTCAAGCAAGTCTCCTGCCTCTGCCTCCCAAGTAGCTGGGATTACAGGCCCCCACCACAACACCCGGCCATTTTTTGGTTGCAGCCGTCTTTGTTGTTTGGCAGGCCCGGGCTGGATTCGAACCCACCAGCTCAGGTGTACGTGGCTGGCGCCTTAGCCTGTTGAGCCACAGGCATCGAGCCATGAAAACAATTCTTAAAGCAGCACCGCACATGAGAGAAGCCAGAGTGTGAATTAACTGTCTATGCTTTTATTTGCTCAGTAAAATTAATGTCAGTTAACACCATGATAATACCTAGAGAAAAATTATAATTCCTCTAAAATCACCTAAAAATAAACAACAGACAAAAATACCCCAGTGGATTGCCTTACCTTTTGAAAAGCCAAGAAATGAAGACTTTGAAAGAAAAAAAAAAAACCACTCTTCGTGTATTATTGACGGGACTAGTGAGGCTCTTTTCTCCTAAAATACTAAAAGCTCTTTGTCCTACTTACTCTCACAAAATTTCTGGGAAAAGGTTTTGTGATTCCCATGCTATTCACTAAAATTGAAGGCCTATGATCGGTGGGCATTCAGGTCTCTTGATTCCCAAATTCTTGAAACTAGAATAGCTCTTTAAATGATCCTTATCTTTTCCTAAAGAGACGTACAGGCAATGTCCAGTGTCTTTTGCCGTGGGGACAGCAGGGAGAAAATTCTTCTCAGAGCAAGATCCAGAAGTACTAAACCCAAACGCTGCTAACTATGATTGAAAAAGGCTTCTCACATCTCTACAACTAAAAGTAGCAAACCTAGCCGGGAGCCAAACGGCCAGACTTCCTAACTGGAATCTCATCAAAGCCATAAATGTGTATTCAGTCCTCCAATGTAGAACCAACCCAGAGTGAGACTCAACTGTCCTTAGCAACAACTTTGCCCTGGCCTCACTAAAAGCAGTTTTAAGCATCAGTAAAATGTGATATTTAATAAACTCTACCATATAGAGCTCAACACATAAGGAAGGAAAATTGTATTATTTCAAAATCTTAGATCAAAGGAAGCATTTTCCTACTTGAATGCCCTATAGGACATCCTGTTAAAAGGTTGAACATTCCATACTTGAAATTAGCCAGTTGCAAGAAACTCAATCTCCCACCCTCTATTCCCAGCCCCACAAATCAGCACAAGCTGTTATTGGACAGCTCTCTTAGAAAGATTCTTATGGCTCGACACCTTCAGTGGTTAGGGCGCTGGCCACATACACTGGGGCTGGCAGGTTCAAACCCAGCCCAGGCCCGCTAAAAACAATAATGACAACTGCAACAAAAAAATAGCCAGGCGTCGTGGCAGGCGCCTGCACTCCCAGCTACTTGGGAGGCTGAAGCAAAAGAATCACTTAAGACTCAAAGAGTTTGAAGTTGCTGTGAGCTGTGATGCCACAGCTCTCTACCATGGGCAACACAGTGAGACTCTGTCTCCAAAAAAAAAAGGGGGGGGGGAGATTCTTCTGAGTTTCAAACCAATCCTTCTCATCCCCCTATAGTTTTTATCTGTTGCCCTAGTTCAAGGCCATAGATAAATAAATCTAATTCTTCCCTGTGATAACCCCTCCCACATGTGAGCACACCTGTGGAGGAGGCAGGCTCATAACATAAAGTCCACACAATCTATAAGAGTAAATAAATGTACTTAACCAATCTTTCCAAGCCCCATTTCTCACTACTTTTTTAAAGCACAGTGGTCTGAAATTACTTTAAACTTTTTTTTTCCAGGCAGAGTCTCACTCTGTCACCCTGAGTAGAGTGCCATGGCACCATAGCTCACAGCAACCTTAAACTCTTAGACTCAAAAGATCTTCTTGTCTCATCCTCCTGAGTAGCTGGGACTATAGGCACCTACCACAATGCCCAGCTGATTAATTTCTCTATTTTTTCAGTAGAGATGGGGTCTCACTCTTGCTCAGCCTGGTCTTGAACTCATGAGTTCAGGCAATCCACCTTGCCTCCCAGAGTGCTAGGATTACAGTCATGAACCACCATGACTGGCCCTGAAATTACTGTAAAATTTCATGATAAGCAGACCAATATCTTATATGACTTGATCTTCTAAAGCCAAACCCAATAAAAAAGATCCCTAGAAACAGGACTTCTTCCTTGACTTTATCCAATTTCCTAGTCACTGCCTTCTTCCTCTATAATACAGCTCCTGTATACACAGATGGTGTTCAATGATTATTTGGTAAGCAAAAGGTTTCAATAATCGGCCTAAAAGTAAGATGAGTGTGTCTTGTTTACCCATATTTGATATATTTTTTTCCAACTGGTTAATTTTATAAAGTGTCAAAAGTAGATATGGAAAATTCTGATACACAGTTCCTTTGCATAAAAACTGCCAAAACAGGGTAGCGCCTATGACTCAGCAAGTAGGGTGCTGGCCCCATACAACAAGGGTGGCAGGTTCAAACCCAGCCCCAGCCAAACTGCAACAAAAAATAGCCGGGCATTCTGGCAGGTGCCTGTCATTCCAGCTGCTCGGGAGGCTGAGGCAGGAGAATCACCTAAGCCCAAGAGCTGGACATTGATGTGAACTGAGACGCCACAGCAATCTATCGAAGGTGACAAAGTGAGATTCTAACAACAACAACAAAAAAAAAAAAAAAAAAAACACTAAAATAACCTATCAGCTTTGCTCTGAGTTCCTTAGAATGCAAGTGTCCTGGGAGATGTTAATTGGTGCCTCATGAAATGTACAACATATGTTAAGTACAAGAATGCCAAAGAGAGAAATGGAGAAACTTTTTAAGTTTGGAAAATTCAGGGTCAAAGTCCTTAAGCATAGAGCACTTTTCTCCCAGCACACCTGTTCATATCTTGGGGGCAGGATCTGTTACATTTCCAATTTCAGAAACATAGGCTTGGAGCTATGCAAGTCTTCTGATTTACATGCTAAAAAGGGTTGCTCATGGAATCAATAGGAAATGAGAAGCTTTCTTGGGTTTTCCAACAACTGTAGAAGAAATTTTAGGTGACAGTTTTACTTGTTAAAAATAATAAAATCACACATATAATTTTATCATAAGAAAAATGAAATATCATCAACTGAAAGCCTAAGAAAATGAATCTTCTCATTCAATGGACATAAACAACTCTCACAATGCTGGGATGGGGGGTAAGGGAAGGGGGGAGCCTGTTCCTCTAGGCAAAGAAGTAGTCTGTAACATCCAACTGTAAGTTGAAAAGAAACTACATCCAATTTCTTTCCCATCTAAATGATGAGACCAAGCCTTCACAAACAGGAAATAAATCACTCTCTCTGAAATAACATGAAGAAAAGGAAACAAGAAGCAGCTTATTTGCACTATGATTCATATTCCTGAGACAGTGGCACAAACATTACACAGCACTACAACAGGAAGACATGACAACCTTTCTTCTTAAGCATTTGCTATCCTCAGAGTTCGGACTGGGTGTAATGGGAAGCAGAGCTCAAATGAACAAGTCAGAGAGCACGTAATGGCTTTCCTGACTGCACTAATCATTCTGACCAAAGCAGAGGCCAGTTCAAGTACTGTCAGCAGGCGGCTGTTTGCAGCTGGCCATTCTCCCTCCCTTCCTGCAACACTATTATTGATCCCTGCATCTTGCACAAAGCTAAATTAAAGATGGCCTATGTCAGATAAGGCTGCTGAACAAACAGGCTTACTGAGTCCCTAAGAAAACAAGTCTGGGCTTGAAACTGGTACCCTAGGCCTGGGTCATTTACTGGACAAATATTCTGTATATATCATGAAAAGATTGCCATTGGGGGTGGAGGTACTTAATATAAAAGTACAAAAAGGAAATAGTCCTGGATTCCCAACTACTTTACAATCGCTTCAAGGATACTTACTCTCCTTTGAGAATAAAAGAATCCAGATTATGTTCTTGGTCAGGCCCCAAATCTTGTAAGCTAGCCTTAAAAACAAGCACTGGCCCACATTCCCAGAATCCACTACCCTAGTGAAACTCAGCCAACCAATTGAGCAACAATGTAAAACATTCTGTATCTCCATTCTTTTCCCTCCTGGGCTGAGAGAATGCAGAGAGAATCCAGTGGGTTCGACACATGAAGGTACTTGTATACTTCCCCGGGTTTTAATGGGAAAGAAAAAAAGGAAGAAATGAATGGGAGGATAAAGGAGGCATTAATCCAATGGACCAGGTCAATGTCAATAATTCAAAATAGAAAGATACTTCTTTGGGCTTACTGAGTTTTTAGAAACTAATTTCAGAGCTGATTTCAACACTCTATTACTTGTATTTCCAGTGCTATTCTCCCCCCTCCTTTTTAAAGTTCTAACTCTTAGCATCTCCCTCAAAAGAGAAAGTACTGAGAGGCATTAATAATAAATGTAAGAGAAAATGTTATTACAGTTAAAGCAAGAAATTTCTGAAACAAATATGGTGAGTTGGCCTTTACTGATATAAGTAAGGAACTGAAACAGGGCCTGAGGTTTTCTGAAATACCCCCCATGTAGTTTTCTTTTGGAAAAGTCAACATATTCACAAGTGGAAATGAACAGCTTCCGTCTCCGATTCGCTCCTCTAACATAAATTGCAACTTCATATCAGAATCTCATATGGACAGTGTTTTTAACCAAAGAGGCGGGGACTACCCAGGTGAGTCTGAGGCATGGCCAGGCTATGGATCACTGCTTTAAAGAAGCAGCATATGAAACTCCTTGGTCTTCTTCTACCACAGGTAGATACCCGAAGGCTTCTTCCACACACAAGGAACAGATACTTGCTGAGGTTGCCTAATAATAATGACCCAGCATGAAGCTTCCTAGAGAAGTAAGAAAGACAGGGACTCCTACCAGCAGCTACCCAGGTGGATCTTACAGAAAACTGAAAAATGCTGTGCACAGACATGTTAATATAGTTCAACTCAACTTCAACTCCAGGAGTCACCCTTTCCAAAGCAGCCATCTAGTGCTCTCTCTCCCAGTGTCACCTGCCACTCTTCTTGTCATACCTGGCTCGTTAACAGCCTCTTCACCTCCTCCTGGTTTCTGGTTCCTTAGGGCTTTTACTGCCTCAGGGCTTTTACTGCCTCACGCCTTTTGCTTTCTTCTCATTTCTGTGTAAGTCTCTCTCTGTCTCAGACTCCCAAGAGCAGGCATCTCTGCCCAATCCAGGCTGTTGGACAGCTATAGATGCTTACCTTGGGAATCAGGCTTAACCATCCCTAGTTCAATCAGCTATAACCAAAGTGGTGTAGAGTTTCACACATCAACCTTGAGGATACAGACAAAAGGTAATCATCAAAGGAAGCTCTGGGTTTGACAGTCTCTTAGAGGGGGCCAATATGATCAGCAGACACCTAATGTGACCTGTCTAGTAAAACTCATTTCATAAGCAGATTTACTATGATTATTTCTTAGTAAGGCTTCACCTATGGGTAAATTGGAGATAACTTAATTGCCTAAGTACCTTAGTAACTTACTTAGTTACCTAAGTAACTAATCCAGTGTATGATTCTGTAGTTCTGAATAGGACCCCTTCAATTTTCCATTTTTAACAAATTCCTAGATGATGTTAATGTTGCTGTTCTCAGGACCACATATGAAGAACTGCTGGGTAACCTTTTAGGTATCTGAAAACAAGAAAAACTTCTGTGCTGTAGGACTTTTCACTTTTCTTATTTAGAGATTTTGGTATCTAAATAACTCAAAAGTATTTTTAAATGCATACATATTTTTAGATAAATCAACCAAACTACATCTTAGAACTTCAAATTTTGAGACTCAGCTAAAACTCTAGAACAGTGGTTTGGGGGGTCTCCTGCATATCAAATATTTATGATTCAGAACAGTAGCAAAATTATAGTTATGAAGTAGCAATGAAAATAATTTTATGGTTGGGGGGCCATCGCAACATGAGGAACTGTATGAAAGGGTCACCGCATCAGGAAGGTTGAGAACTACTGCTCTAGAAGCTAAAGATGACAGGGTATGCATCTGCTCTCTGACATTTTGGAACTCGGTGATTGAAACCTATGGTTCTTAGCCAGGGGTAATTCTACAATGCAGAGGGCATTTGCCAGCGTCTGAAGACATTTTTAACCGTCCCCACTGCAGAAGGGTGGGCGGTGGTGCTGGTGCCCACAGCATGGAGGCCAGGAACACTACCAAACATCTTCTATTGCACAGGACAGCCTCCATAACAATTATCCAGCACAAAATGTCAACAGTGCCGACGTTGAAAACCCCCAAGTTGAAGAAGAAGGTGAGAGTGCAGCCTGGCCTGGAAATGAAAATCCCAAGAGGCCAACGATCCTCCTGAATGTGGAGGCACAGAGCACACAAGCCAGTGAACTCAAATAATGCCCCCCAACTCCCTGCTGTGACACAAAAGCAATTAGAACTGACATCCAGGAGGAAGCGATCTGAGGCGGCACCAGGACCAGCAGCAGTGCCCCTAAATGGCCAAAAAAGTCCTAGGTGGGCGAACAGGAGCCAACTATTTTGTTTTGAGACAGAGTCTCACTATTTCACCCTTGGTGGAGTGCCGTGGCATCACAGCTCACAGCAACCTCAAACTCTTGGGCTTAAGCCAGCGGTTCTCAACCTTCCTGATGCCACAGCCCTTTAATACAGTTCCTGTGGGTTGCGACCCACAGGTTGAGAACCGCTGGCTTAAGCAATTCTCTTGCCTCAGCCTCCCAAGCAGCTGGGACTACAGGCGCCTGCCCCAACACCCGGCTATTTTTGGTTGTAGTTGTCATTGTTGTCTGGCAGGCCCAGGCTGGGCTCAAACCCACCAGCTGCAGTGTATGTGGCTGGCGCCCTACCCACTGAGCTACAGGCACCGAGCCCAGAACCAACTATTAACCTTTCTCTTTTTTAATATGCCTAAGTAACTTGGAAATGAATGAGGGGCTCGAGCATACTTCTGAACACATTCAGATTTGCAGGGAAAGGAAAATAAAAGAAGAATCCCACAGAAAATGCACAGTGCAGTCTTCAGAGACATATTTCTCAAAAATGTACTTAACCCCGGGCGGCGCCTATGGCTCAGTGGGTAGGGCGCTGGCCCCATATACTGAGGGTGGAGAGGTGTTCATTATATTATTTTCTACATTCATCTCTGTCTATAAAAAATTTTTTTTAATTCTAGAATTAAGGCCAAATCTAGGTGTGGTTCGATCAGGTCCCAACTCTATTTCTCTATGAGAATTTTTTTTTTTTTTTTTTTTAGCCCCTGTCTCACTTTGTCACCCTTGGTAGAGTGTCCTGGCATCATTTCATTATTCTTCATGGCTTTTATGTTTCTAACATCATAAATGTTTCTGTGGTGGACTGTGGGTGCATTCTAGGGAAGTCATTTTTAATTTGCCTCTTGGGTGGCGCCTGTGGCTCAGTGGGTAGGGCACCGCCCCATATACCAAGGGTGGCAGGTTCAAACCAGGCCCCTGGCCAAACTGTAACAAAAAAAGAGCCGGGCATTGTGGCGGGCGCCTGTAGTCCCAGCTACTGTGGAGACTGAGGCAAGAGACTCGCCTAAGCCCAGGGGTTGGAGGCTGCTGTGATCTGTATGCACCGCACTCTACAGAGAGCTATAAAATGAGACTATCTCTACAAAAAAAAAGTACTTAACACCTTCCTTAACAAAAGGTTTCTTAAAAGCAATGTGCCTGTCCTCTTTTAAGAGCAGCAGAATGAAAAAAAAAAAAAACCTAAAGCCATTTCTAAAGATAGTGTATACCAGCTTAGAATTGGTCTGAGCAGAGAAAACATCACAAGTACCTTGCACAGGATAAGGAAGACTTGCAAAGTGGAGTTATTTCTATTGAAATATTAATATAAAATATACTCAAGTAATCAGTGACTTTGAAAATACAGATTCTTATAGGATGTCCCAAAGGTCACCCATAAAGTCACCATACACCAGGAAAATGAAAGATTGTAGCTAAATGTACCTTTATCTATAACCTATTTATTACAGAAGTTTACAAAATATTTTCTACGTGTTGCCACCTCTTTGTTAAATTTTGTAATGAGTATTTTGTAGATAAAAGTAGATCTCCTATGTATGGTGACTTTAGGGACAAGCTTTGGAATAATACTATATAATTAAAGTATTTAACAATATCACTACTCCTCACAAGAAAAATAAGAGCTAAGACTAGGGCTGGGCGCGGTAGCAAACGCCTGTAATCCTAGCACTCTAGGAGGCCAAGGTGGGTGGATTGCTTGAGCTCATGAGTTTGAGACCAGCCTGGGCAAAAGCAAGACCCTGTCTCTACTAAAATAGAAAAAACTGAGACAAGAGATCGCTTGAGCCCAAGAGTTGGTGTGAGCTCTGTCACCATGACACTATCCCAGGTGACAGCTTGAGACGCTGTCTCAAAAAAAAAAAAAAAACTGCTAAGATTTACTGATGACTTACTATGTGCCAGGCACTACTTATATGTAATATATCATTTAATTTTCAAAATAAATCTATGAAGTTTATTGTTATTACACTTATTTTACAGATAAGGAAACTAAGGCACGGAGAAATTAAATAACTTCTCCGAAGTTAAATGGTAGCAATCTGCCATTTCAGAATTCAAACCCTGAATTCAGATCCATCCATTAACTCAAAGAAAGCTACTAAAATAATATGAGGCACAAAATGCCTATGAAGACACTGAAAAAATAAGCCATTCCTGAATTTAAAGCTAACTATACCCTAAGTCTGACTTTCTAATACTAAAATGCAGAGCCCTAGTCTGATGAATAAAGAAACCGGCTGTACCCAGAGAACACACCAGATAAAAAGGAACTGAGTGTGAAGCCTTCCTGCAGATGTAGCGTTGCTGATGTCACTTGTCCAGCTCTGTAGACAACCTGCATATGTCAGATGTAACGACAGATGTCACTTTGATTAATTCTCTGCAGTGGAAACACACAAATAGGACAATGCTTAAGAAACTCTAAGTGACAATGTGCTAATAGCTTCTCCTTTGCTCCAGTTACTTTGTTACTAAGCAATACTGGACAGGGAAGCTTGGAAAAACTTCTTACATCCAGCCCTTCTTTAAAAAAATACTGAACACAGAAGACCCTACATGTTCTCCACAGACACCACTTCAGAGAAAAAAAAATGCTAGAGGGATAAGGGCTATTTAAACTCCCACAGTATCTTTCCAGAGAGGCAAACTGTTGACAAGGAAATAGCTCCCAGAACTTCACAGTTAATTCACAAACAATGAATTTTGGGAAGAGAAAATTTCTGATAAGAGGCAGAATACCCAGGAGACGTAAATGGAAACATCTGTCCTCGCAAGCCAATGTCAAACTTAGCCACTATCTGCAGGCTAGTTTTGACTATCTTCAACATGAGCAGTGACTATGATTCAGTGAACAAAGTTGTACAAAAAGTTCTCCCAACTGCAACATTTGTGGTCTCTCAAGGACATAGGCAAAGAACAGAAACTGGTCCACAGCAATTTAAAAGGAGCTGGAAGGCTCTAAGTGCCAAAGTGAACTGTCCAAGACTTAGCAAAAAATAAAGCACAGCTGCTTTTCTTCAGGTCATGCCTATGACAGATGATATGATCTTTTTTTGGTTGCCAGTGACAAATGATTTAGGACAGATGGATTCAGGAAACCAAAAAGTGCCCACTGATAACACCCTACCCAACCAGGCTGCACTTACAACCAGACTTTAGCTTAGATTCAGCAAGAGAGTGCCTGTACCCCCAGGGACGGGAGGCAGGAATCAGAGAGCAGAGAGATTGCCTTGCAAGGCTTCTGAAACATCAGTCACTTTTCCACATGTGGCTCTCTAGTTTTTTTCTTGTCTCTTTCACAGAGTGACTAAGTGTACATCTTGGAAGATGGATAGGGTCTTGTGTGCTTGTTTTCTTTTCTTTCTTTCTTTTTTTTTTTTTGGAAACAGAGCCTCAAGCTGTCGCCCTGGGTAGAGTGCTGTGGCATCACACCTCAAAGCAACCTCCAACTCCTCAGCTTAAGCAATTCTCCTGCCTCAGCCTCCCAAGTAGCTGGGACTACAGGCACCTGCCACAATGCCCGGCTATTTTTTGGTTGTAGTTGTCATTGTTGTTCAGCAAGACTGGGCTGGATTCGAAAACACCAGCATTGATGTATGTGGCTGGCGCCTTAGCTGGCTGAGCTACAGGCGCCGAGCCGCATGTGCTTGTTTTCTAAGGAAGCAAATAATAGGGTCCCTGAGGAATGTCATCCTACCTGCCAGTGTTGGAAGAAAAGATGGTCACAAGCAACGTGGTACACAATGACAGCTTTGAAAGGAAAGAGAAGGGAGGCTGGGTCAGGTGCAGTGGCTCATTCCTATAATCTAGTACTCTGGGAGAGTGAAGCAGGAGGATCCCTTGAGCTCAGGAGGTCAAGACCAGTCTGAGCAAAAGCAAAACCCTGTCCTACTAAAAACAGAAAAATTAGCCATGTGTTGTGATGGGCGCCTGTACTCCCAACTCAGGAGGCTGAGGGAGGAGGATCGCTTGAGCCCACGTGTTTAAAGTTGTAGTGAGCTAGGCTGATACCAAGGCACTCTAGCCTCTGAGTAAGACTCAGTCAAGAAAAGAGAAGAGAAGAGGGGAGGGAGAAGAGGAAAAGAAAAGAAAGCGAAAAGAAATAAGAAATAGAACAAAAGAGGCTCCGCGTCTGTGGCTCAGTGGGCTAAGGCGCCAGCCACGTACACCTGAGCTGGCGGGTTCGAATCCAGCCCGGCCCGCCAATCAACAATGATGGCTGCAACCAAAAAATGGCCGGGCGTTGTGGCAGTCACCTGTAGTCCCAGCTACTTGGGAGGTGGAGGCAAGAGACTCATTTGAGCCCAGGAATTGGAGGTTGCTGTGAGCTGTGATGCCACAGCACTCTATCCAGAGTGACAGCTTGAGGCTCTGTCTCAAAAAAAAAAAAAAAAAGAAAGAAAAGAAAAGAAATAGAACAAAAGAAAAAAAAAAGAAAGATTGAACTTTTAGGGCCTTCGGCAAAAAGAAAGGGGCTCCATGAGGATTTGCTTATACTGGAAGAGAGACCACACTTCCCCCACCCACGGGCAGGGAAACACAGAAAGGGTTATAACACGGGAGAAGTAAGGAAGAACTACTCTGAAAGCTTCTGCTGGACTGGGAAAGGGCTATAAGACTTAGACCATTATTAGTTATATAGGTGAAGTTAACTGCCTTCTGAACTGTATGAGGGAAAAGAACAATGTCGCCTTTCATTATGATACTATATTACCTTCTAAGACATTATATTAGCTCTACATACATCTTACCTTATGGTTCTTTCTTTCTTTTTATTTTTTTTTTTGTTTGTTTTTTTGAGACAATGTTTTAGCTTGTTGCCCTTGGTAGAGTGCCATGGTGTCATAGCTCACAGCAACCTCAGACTCTTGGGCTCAAGCAATTCTCTTGTCTCAGCCTCCCAGGTCACTGGGACTACAGGCACCTGCCACAGTGCTCAGCTATTGTTTTTTTTAGAGACAAGGTCTCACTCTGGCTCAGGCTGGCATCGAACCTGTGAGCTCTGGCAATCCAGTCACCTTGACCTCCCAGAGTGCTAGGATTACAGGCAAGAGCCAATGCAATGGCTAGCTTATGGTTCTTGTTAATTATATTTCATCTAATAAAAGTGCCATATGGGGCTCGACGCCTGTGGCTCAACAGGCTAAAGTGCCAGCCACGTACACCTGAGCTGGCGGGTTCAAATCCAGCCCGGGCCTGCCAAACAACAATGCTGGCTGCAACCAAAAAATGGCCAAGTATTGTGGCGGGCACCTATAGTCCCAGCTACTTGGGAGGCAGAGGCAGGAGACTTGCTTGAGCCCAGGAATTGGAGGTTGCTGTGAGCTGTGATGCCACAGCACTCTATCCAGGGTGACAGCTTGAGGCTCTATCTCAAAAAAAAAAAAAAAAAAAAAAAGTGCTATATGGGCCACGCGAGGTGGCTCACATCTGTAATCAGAGCACTATGGGAGGCAGAGTCGGAAAGATCCCTTGAGTTCAGGAGTTCAAACCAGCCTATGCAAAGTGAAACTCTACCAAAAATAGAAAAGTTAGGCTCGGCGCCTGTGGCTCAAGCGGCTAAGGCACCAGCCACATAAACCTGAGCTGGCGGGTTCGAATCCAGCCCAGGCCCACCAAACAACAATGCTGGCTGCAACCAAAAAAAAAAAAAAAAAAAAATGGCCGGGCGTTGTGGCACGCACCTGTAGTCCCAACTACTTGGGAGGTAGAGGCAGGAGACTCGCTTGAGCCCAGGAGTTGGAGGTTGCTGTGAGCTGTGATGTCACAGCACTCTACCCTGGGTGACAACTTGAGGCTCTGTCTCAAAAAAAAAAAAAAGAAAAGAAAAGAAAAGTTAGCCAGGCATGGTGGTGGGTATGTATTGTCCCAGCTACTCAGGAGACTAAGACAGGAAGATTCTTTGAGTCCAGAAGTTAAAGTTTGCTGTGGGCTATGGCAAGTGACAGGATAAGAGTCTGTCTCAAGGAAAAAAAAAGGGGGGGGAGCCATATATTTGCAAATCTACTCAACTACCACTTATCAGAGCATTCAAAGATCCAAGGTAAGAACGTCCCACAACCAGGGCAAAGATCTAAGTCTTATAATATTGTCTCACATTTAGCTACAGTTCAGCCAAGTAAAAGATGAAAGGTTCTGCCAAGACAGTGACTCTCAGGGCCTGTAATTCTGGAAACACATTGTAGTCAAAGAGCCACACGACTTTCCTATTCCTGCAAAAACACTGTATTAGCAGACAATACAGCAGTTCTGAAAGGACTCTAAATGACATGAAGGAAGTGTTTTTGTTATTGGTGGTGGTGTGGTTTTTGTTTTGTTTTGTTTGTTTGTTCGAGACAAACTCTCACTTTATCGCCCTTGGTAGAGTGCTGTGGAATCATAGCTTGTAGCAACCTCAAACCTAGGATCAAGCAATTCTCTTGCCTCAGAGCCTCCCAAGTCGCTGGGACTACAGGCACCTACCACTAAACCCTGCTATTTTTAGAGATAGGTCTCATTCTGTCTCAGGCTGGTCTCAAACACCTGAGCTTAGGCGACCCAACCACCTCAGCCTCCCAGAATGCTAAGATTACAGGAATGAGCCACCACACCAGGCCTTATATGAAAGTTTGCATTAGGAACTAGGGTCCAAAGAACACTGGTCTCTAAGAAACATAAAAACATAACCAAAAAGAACAAGCCACTCTGCTAAGCAGGTTTTTGTTTCTTTTTCTTTTTTTCTCTTAAAGACAATAAAATTGATGAGGTGCAGGTTCTTCAATTGCAATCAGGTGAAAAACGCATCGGTTAAAATGTCTGTTGGGCAACAATTTTGCTTCCAGGAATTTATCCAGGGGAAATAAATATGATGTTATGCACACTAACTAATAAGGCAAAAAACAATAGAACCTAGTTATCTACCAATAAGTAACATGTTTAAATAAATTATAGATTCCTCTACAGTGGATCAATGGAGTGCCATGCAGAAACTCAAAGTGATAGAGATATAAATTATTGCCATAGAAAGCTTTGACCCCCTAAACATTAAATTTAGAAAGTAGATCATAAAATAGTATACATGATTTCATTGTTTTAAATATATACTTACATACATGCTAGCATAGAAAATTATGGTAAATACTCATTTTTTCCCTAATGATTATATCTGAATTGACCGGATCAGATGATGTTTCATTTTCACTTTACTGTGTTGTTTACCGTTTTCGGGGGTGGGGGGATGTAGGGGGCAGCAGAATCTCACTCAGCTCAGTCTATTGTCCCAGGTTAGAGTGCTGTGGTACCCTAGCCCACAGCAACCCCAAACTCCTGGGCTCAAGTGATTCTCTTGCCTTAGCCTCCCCAGTAGCAGGGACTACAGGCATAGGCCACCATGCCCAGTTAGTTTTTCTATAGTTTTAGTAGAGATAGGGTCTAGCTCTTGCTCAAACTGGTCTTAAATTCCTGAGATCAAGGAATCTACCCACCTTGGCCTCCCAGAGTGCTAGGATTACAGAACTAAGCCACTATGCCTGGTCATTGCTTTACTGTGTTTTATCATTTGTTTTCATAACATAAATATCATAAATACTTCCAAAACTTAAAAAACAACAACAAAACAGTGCCAAAGTAATGAATAACTGGTATTTTTCAGCTGTCACATTGCACCTAGATCCACATTTCCCACAGTCTAGAGCAGTGTTTTTCAACCTTTTTTATCTCATGGCACATGTGAAGATATAGTTAAACTTCTGTGGCACACATAAATTGCTGGTCAAAAAAAAAGTTTAAAAAAAAAGGAATATATTTACG
The DNA here is from genome assembly GCA_963573935.1 of Arctocebus calabarensis. Lineage (NCBI taxonomy): Eukaryota > Metazoa > Chordata > Mammalia > Primates > Lorisidae > Arctocebus > Arctocebus calabarensis. Next base: position 1,518 of record CAUYON010038862.1, on the reverse strand, counting down.
TTGCTTTTAATTTTTTTTTTTTTTTTTGAGACAAGAGTCACACTTTGTCACCCTCAGTAGAGTGCTGTGGCATCACAGTTCACAGCAACCTCAAACACTTGGGCTTAAGCAATTCTATTGACTCAGTCTCCCAAGTAGCTGGGACTACAGGTGCCCTCCACAATGCCCAGCTTTTTTTGTTGTTGTTTGCAGTTGTCATTGTTGTGTAACAGACCTGTGCTGGGCTCGAACTTGCCAGCCTTGGTGTATGTGGCCAGACCTACTCACTGAGCTACAGGTGCAGAGCCAAGCTTTGAATTTCTTTTGAAAATAATTTAAGTAATGATCTTTTAAAATTTTTTGCAGCATACCTAAGATCCTCTCACGGCACATGGTTGAAAATCACTAGTCTAGAGGAACAAAAAAGATTCTGTGATGCCACATACTACACCCCCTTCAAGAGGAAGAATTCACACAAATCTAATAAAAACTCTGAGAAAGTATTTGATTTAGTTTAAAAGTGTTTGCCAAACATGTGTGATCCCAAAACATCTATAGCTTAAAAGCTTCACTGACAAAGCAGGGTGGTTCCAAAGGAAAGTCATAAGAATAGTGAATAGTTTTGAGACTCCACAAAGTAAGCCTGTTTAGTTTGAGGACTATAAGACCAAGAAAAAAATGAAAAAGTTCAAGAACTTGAGCCACACACTCATGGGTAGAAAGGAGTGGCTCTATTAACACTCCAGAAGGCTATGCTAGAAGAAATGGAAAAAAGTTTTTGAGAAGCAAATCTCAGCCCAAATGACTTTCTGAGGCTCTTGCTCTTCTCATCACTGGAAATAATAAAGTAAAAAGTGGACACCTAGCCACCAGAAGTGCTATAGAAGAAATTTCTCTCAGACTAGGATCCCTGGTTAGATGGCTACAAGAGTCTTCTAGGCTCAAGATTCTCTGGGCAATAATTAATGAGGGCGAGGTCTGAACCAACTTCCCCAGAGTCTGCTTAGGTCAACCTGTCCACACCAGATCCCATTGAGGGGATATAGAGACTAATCCCAGTCAATGCCCAAAAATGTCTTCTGAGACTGTAAGGCCCAGCAGAAATAGACACATCTGCCCAAACTAAGTGTATTTGTCGCAAATCCTCACCAAAGGGTATGCTATAAGTACAGCTCCAGGCATCTGTACACACCTCCTTTCTATCTATATGCAGAATTTGTGCATCTACCCATATCTAAAGAAACCTACCTGCTGGTCAAGGTTCAACTAGAGATAATGTTTTCAAAAAAAAGGAGACCCTTCTCCCAAGAAACAGAGATGAGGAAAAAAATCCAGTGTGTAGAAATAAACAGACTGTTTAACTAACTGCTAACACACACACACACACACACACACACACCCCTCCCAAGCATCCTCAGAGGAAGGGACTGTTGACGGGGGGGGGGGGGGGGGGGGGCACAGTAATTAAATAAAAACCAAGCCCCCAAAACTTGCAAAACAAAATATTTTAAAAAAAAAAAAAAAAAAAATTTTTTAAAT
>CAUYON010038860.1:0-17822 GCA_963573935.1 Arctocebus calabarensis | reverse complement strand
CTATCACCCTGGATAGAGTGCCATGGCCTCACTGCTCAGAGCAACCTCCAATTTCTGCGCTCAAGCGAGTCTCCTGCCTCTGCCTCCCAAGTAGCTGGGACTACAGGCGCCCGCCACAACGCCCATTTTTTGGTTGCAGCCATCATTGTTGTTTGGCAGGCCCGGGCTGGATTCGAACCCGCCAGCTCAGGTGTACGTGGCTGGCGCCTTAGCCCGTTGAGCCACAGGCGCCGAGCCTGTCCATACTTTTTCTATATAGAAAACTTCAAAGATTCATGCAAGCATTGAGGGCTAGTCATGGGAATAATTGACTCTTCTCAATTATAGAAACTGAAACTATTATCCAACAATTCTGGCCATTTCGAGTTGGCTTAAAGTACCTAAAATGCTATTATTTGGTTAAAATACTTAACCAAATATATGATAGAAAGGGTCCTTTTTCAGGAACTGTTTACTTACTTTCCAAAAACAGGACTGAGTTCTTTTAAGTCTTCCAATGATGGTATCTGGCCCAAAAGTTTCTTAAACAGTGCCAGTGGGAAAGGGATATTGGCAACATTGCAACTGAATAGGGAGAGTCCACACAGAACCCCAAATAAGAAATATCTCTTCTCCTCATATTTAGGCTGAAAAGAGAAAAAAACCTTAAGGATTATCAGCGCTTACAAGTACAAACAAAGTATATATATTGAATAAACTTTTTTCCTCTTTCAGAAAATCAAATGTAAATTAAAATTAAGAAAAACCCAAGTTAAACATATTTAGGGTTTATATTTGGTCAAGTCAATTTAAATCCCTGCCATGGTTTTGTTTACTGCCAGTAGAACAGGAATAAAAACACATTAGGCTCAGTAATCCTTATAAACCATCCTTATGAGTAATTGTTCTCAGTTGGCACAATTTCTTTCCATAGCCGTTCTCTACTAATTCACCAGGAAAATAGAATGGAAAGAAAGAATGAGTGCCTAAGAAAGAGTTCTTTTTTATCCATACATTTTATAAATGGTCAAACAAATACATTGCTTGAGTTTTCCTGTGTGAACAGACATGGGAACCAAGGGAAAAGGGACTCTATTTTAAAGAAAGTAATCACTTCATTAGAATTGAAGATTAGCTCCACAACTATACCACTAACTCCTCTTCTAATACAAAACATCTAGACAACTTAATTTTCCATGTTACGGGCTCAGCGCCTGTGGCTCAGCGGGCTAGGGCGCTAGCCACGTACACCTGAGCTGGCGGGTTCGAATCCAGCCTGGGCCTGCCAAACGACAATGACGGCTGCAAGCAAAAAATGGCTGGGCGTTGTGGCGGGCACCTGTAGTCCCAGCTACTTGGGAGACGGAGGCAAGAGACTCGCTTGAGCCCAGGAATTGGAGGTTGCCGTGAGCTGTGATGCCACAGCACTCTATCCAGGGTGACAGCTTGAGGCTCTGTCTCAAAAAAAAAAAAAAAAAAAAATTTCCATGTTATGTAGGTATGCTTCTTCTGTCACGAAATAGCAGAAGCAAAGAAAAGAGGACTTACCTGGACGGGAAACCACATGTAGGAAGCTTCTTCAGGATATGTGAACATCCCATATTCTGGCTGGGTCATCTTTTCAAACAGACAAGAGAAGAACTCTCTCCTGACTCCTCCCAAGTCATAGCCAATTTCTCCATGAAATGAAACCTTAGCACACAGAGCGAACAACACATCACTCAGGGCTGTGTGTTGCTACACATGAAGTCTTGTTCACCGAGAAAAGTAGCCCACATTAATTACGGACCCAAGAATTTGGTAGGCACTATTGGAAGCCTCTTGCTCACACTGTCATATTTAATCTCTCCATTACTTTTATGCGGGTAAACAGACCTCAAGAATTTAAATACCTTTCCCAAACTTATATGACAGCTAGATGGTATGCCTAGAGGTAATCCTGTATCTGCTAAATTCCAGAGCCTGAAGTCCTCACCCCTAAACTGGACCTCGATTGTCATTCCTATTATAGTCATCAGGTCCAGCGAGTATAATAAAAATAAACAGAAAGAAATCATAGATTAATATTAGAGTTTTTCAGAAAACTGAACACTAGAGTGCATGTGAGGTGCTTGCTCCGAGGATGATACATCCCCCCTGTTCACGCCCATCCCGCTCCAAGGTGATGCCACGTATCTTTGCTTCTTCAGGCGCTCCATTCCTTCTTGGAATCTTTCACTTCTGTTTACAAATGTGTTAAGGTTTCCCTTATCTTAAAAGAAAAAACAAATCCCAACCCCTGGTCTCTGATATAGACAACACTGGCTCCTTTTACTCTCTCTAGGCTGCCAAAATTCAGAGATCTGCATGAACGTCCAGCTCTATCCCTCTGCGCAGGTGGTTCTCTGCAGGAAGACCAAGAACCTGAGAATCCCCAGTTCCAATGGCATTTTCTCAAATTTCACCTTATTCTTTAAAGCTCGTTCTATTTCTGACTTCCTCCTTTTCCTGACCCTGTTCTTGCTTTCTCTTATGAGGAACTCTTCAGGTTTTTGTCTCCTTCTCTTCTCTTTCCTGTTGGCATAATTTCAGGAACCAGAATTTCCTGAAGCTTTACCCTGGTATTCTGTCCTTTCTCTCTGCTCTTTCCCTGGATGCTCATTTTCTTGTGAAACTTCATTTCTCACCGTGGGCCTTCTGATCCACTGATGTTCTCTCCTGATTGACAGACATTTGTTTCTGAAGACATCTGGTTTTGGGGGGTCCACTGGCACCCCCAAACTCCTCTTACTGGCTTCCTTATTTGGATAAATGCTTCTTCTATTCCCCAGAGATGCACCTTTCAAACCTCAGGGAAAGTATAAAATCTTTGTAATAAAATCAGGTGTCAAGCTCTTCCCCTTCACCTTACAGGGACAAAGTGCCTAATCTTACAAACCCCCAGTCTTCCCACAAGACTGTCAGAAAGATTATAGGAATAACAGGTGAAATGCCCCATGCGGCATCTGGAAAATGGTAAATGCTCACTGACTGGTACCTGGATTTTGTAATTTAAAATTATATAATTTTACAAAATAGGGTGGCACCTGTGGCTCAATGAGTAGGGCACCAGCTCCATATGCCGGAGGTGGCGGTGGCGGGTTCAAACCTAGCCCTGGCCAAAAACTGCAAAAAAAAAAAAAAAAAAAATGTTTACAAAATATTCTCTATGTGTTGACTGACTCTATTTATAAAATTTTGTAATGAATATTTTATAAATAAAGATACAGTGGGCGGCGCCTGTGGCTCAAAGGAGTAGGGTGCTGGCCCCATACACCAGAGGTGGCAGGTTCAAATCCAGCCCCAGCCAAAACCCACAAAAAATATAAAATAAAGAAGATACAGTTAGCTAATATATCCCATTTTCCCTCTGTGTGGTGGCATCAGGGGCAACTTTTGGGATATGCTGTATAAAAGTGGGACTAAAATAACTGAGTGGACTGCTTGGCTGGCAAAGATTAGGATCATATAAGTTTATTAGAGGTATAAAATTATCTGTGTGCAAAAACATGTGGAAATGCCAACTCTACCTGCAAACTCCAATGTAACATACTTTTAAAACAGTGTCCGAGGCTTTAGGAAAGTCAGTCTTTCTTTAATCTCAGGAGGGTAAGTAATACACTAAGGTCTCCTATCAAAAATACTCTATTTACTAAATATCATCAGGCTAATTTTTATTTGTCTTAATGAACTGGAAAGTCTCATGCCTAACTGTTGGGCCTAAATCCTGGCTCTGACACCAGGTGGGTTACTCTTGGATATGTCCCCTAACCGTTCTGTACCTCAGTGTCCCCATCTGCAGAGTGAGGACAAAAGAGAACCTACCACATAATGTTGTTGAAAGGGTTAAACAAATAAGTGGAAAGCATTTACAACAGTTTTGGCAAAAAGAAAGTACTCACTAGGTCTGCTAGTCATTGTTATTCTGTGTTATAATAGTCAAATACATACTAGTAAGACAAGTTGTATACTAACTAAACCAAAACTCACTTGTGAACATTCTGAACATGAGTAAATAAATCTACAATTATGTCCCCCCCCCCAATAATGATAGTCATTAAAGAGAAAATTCGCTTTTCACAAAGCAACTTATGTCACTGCATAAGAGCAGGAACAAACTGTTAATTCTCTTCTGTGCCAAGCCCATCCCACTGCAACCTTTCAGGCGTGGAAACAGCTGGGCCAGGCCAGACCTCAGAAGGGACTGGACCCCTCAGGGCCAGTGCTGGGCTCCGTACCTGACAGGGTGGGGAGAGCTATCCTTCCGCCTGCTGCTCCTTAGGCCCAATGGACTGAGTGCCCACAGCCACCACCTGCAACTCAAAAGTAACTAGGGACTCAGGGAACCCCACAAACAGACAACCTCTGTGGCAAAGGGAGGCAATTTCCCCTCTAGGAGACCCTTTGTTACATTCTTCTACGTTTCTCTTCTCTCAGCAGCAAAAAAGTATTCAGTGAGAATTAAACCTTACCCACAACTCCTTTCTCAGGTCTTCGTTCTCAGATTGACTTAGCTGATTCACAACATCCTCAACCAAGTGATCCCTTCTGACTGTTAGAGTCAAGATGGGCCGGAGAAAAGGGTGTACTTCAGATCTTTGTGGTGCAATTTCTGCCATGGTCAAATTAGCCTTAACTTTTTCAAACTAGGAAAACAGAAATGTTTCACGTCATTCTACCATTAGCACTAAATTTATTTCAATTTATAAAGAGGATAAACTGGCTCTGTGTATAAGTGCATATGACATTTACAAAAAGAGCCTTAAATACATTATCAATGTATTTACTACTATCAGTGAGCAGAAGAAATATAGGACCTGAAGAATCAAAGACTTTGGGGCCAGGCACAGTGGCTCAAGTCTATAATCCTAGCACTCTGGGAGTCTGAGGTAGGAGGATCCTTTGAGGTTAGGAGTTAGGTAACAGCCTGAGCAAGAGCAAAACCCCATCTCCACCCAAAGTAGAAAAAATGAGTTGGGCATGGAGTCCCAGCTACTCAGAAGGTGTGAGAAAGTGGGTCACTTGAGCCCCGGAGTTGGAGGTTGCAGTGAGCTATGATGATGCTATCACATGCTAGCCAGGATGACAGACTAAAACTTTGTCTGAAGAAAATAAATAAATAAAAGACTCTGGGGAGCCAACCTAGATTAGAGGGTACATGACCAAGGGTACAGGTTTCACTGGACCATTTTACCCCATAAACACGACTGTTAATGATTCAGTTACCAAAGCTAGCTACCATTAAGAGACTAAGACAACTAGCCAGGAGTTGTGGTGGGCACCTGTAGTCCAGGTACTCAAGAGGCTGAGGCAAGGGGATTGCTTAAGCCCAAGAATTTGAGATTGCTGTGAGCTATAACACCAGAGCACTCTACCCAGGGCAACAAAGTGAGACTCTTGTGTTTTTCTTTTCTTTCTTTTTTTTTTTTTTTTTTTGGTTGCAGCTGTCATTGTTGTTTGGCGGGCCGGGGCTGGATTTGAACCCGCCAGCTCGGTGTACGTGGCTGGTGCCTTAGCCCGTTGAGCCACAGGCGCCGAGCCGCTCTTGTGTTTAAAAAAAAAAGAGTAGAGGCTCGGCGCCTGGGGCTCAGCGGGCTAATGCGCCAGCCACGTACACCTGAGCTGGCGGGTTTGAATCCAGCCCCAGGGCCTGCCAAACAACAATGACGGCTGCAACCAAAAAATGGCCGGGCGTTGTGGCGGGCACCTGTAGGCCCAGCTACTTGGGAGGCGGAGGCAAGAGACTCGCTTGAGCCCAGGAATTGGAGGTTGCTGTGAGCTGTGATGCTACAGCACTCTATCCAGGGTGACAACTTGAGGCTCTGTCTCAAAAAAAAAAAAGAGTAGACTAAGAGATGTGTTAGCATCCACTGAAACCATGCACGGAGACCCAATAGAGAAGAGAAGTGCGGGTGTTGAGAGACGAAGGAGGCTACAGGGAGAATCCAGGGATAACAGACCTCTCCAGGAGGAAAACTTAGACAAGAGATTTTAAAGGAGAGTTAATCTAAAAGGGACAGGGAGAGAGAAAGACACAGACAGACAGAATGTCCATTCTGAAACCAAATGGCAATTTGAGGTCATTTAAGTCAGTGGTTCTTAGCAAAAGCAACAGGGATCATGTATTTATTAGTTCTACAAAATTATTACCAAAAGTTTGCTTAAAACAAAGAAAGAATAGGCAATAAGAGCTGAAGTAAAACAAATTTCACATACCCTTTCTTTGTAAAATATTTCAGTAATGGATACCCTTAGAGCTCGTAAGTCAATTTCCTCTTTCATTTTATTCATGTAAATACATGATGTGAAAGTACCTGCTTTAAGGACCTGTATTTGAGTATTATGCCTGTATGTCTGCATACGTAAAAGTGATGATGATACCTAAAACCTTTGGGTACTCTGGGCAAGGTGGTTTTAAATGCTTTAGCTTTAACAAATTTAATCCTTATAAAAATGCAGTGAGGCCAGGATTATCTGATAAATTTCTCTGGGCATTATCAATTGACCATTTTTAAGTTCAAAACCACTTTGCTGGATATATCCACAAGTATACCTCAGCTGGTGACAATACTCTACATTGACTAGAGGAGACTCTTCTTTTTTTTTTTGAGACAGAGCCTCAAGCTGTCTCCCTGGATAGAGTGCTGTGGCATCACAGCTCACAGCAACCTCCAATTCCTGGGCTCAAGCGAGTCTCTTGCCTCCGCCTCCCAAGTAGCTGGAACCACAGGCGCCCGCCACAACGCCAGGCCATTTTTTGGTTGCAGCTGTCATTGTTGTTTGGCGGGCCCGGGCTGGATTCGAACCCACCAGCTCAGGTGTACGTGGCTGGCACCTTAGCCCATTGAGCCACAGGCGCCGAACCAGAGGAGACTCTTTTTACAAACCTTTATTATGGTACCATCACAGAGGACCAGCCATTTACCAGGGTCCTAATTCCAAGAATCCTCTCCCACCCGCCTTCTTATTGCCATATCTTTTCATGACCTTGTACCTCCTTAAATACTGATGTTAGTCCTAAGCAAACCCAAGTTTGTTACCCTTCTTTGACTACTATTCAGAAGACTGCAGGCCACTGCTGCCAACTTCAGGTAAAAACTCAACAACTAGACCAGTTGCCCAAGTTTTGTCCTTTGCTAGCAGGGCCCTAATGTGGTTTAAGGCCAAGCCCACCCAAATCACTACAATCTGCCTTGCCTTCATTGAACACCACAACCACTGTTTTCACCAGAGGGTGGCTCCTTATCACCCCCCAAACATTGCATGCTTCAGAAGGCACTTATCACATGATTTATGCTAATGGAGACAAAAGAAATAGGCATACGTACCTGTATTTTAAACGCTGAGTCTGCATATAGTAGTTTTGTTTTCGACAGAATATTAAAGATAAATGGAAATTGACTGAGTAACAACAAATTTGGACTCTCCTAAAAAGGGAAATGACAATAATTCTGATAAATTAAACGGCAGAGAAATCTTACACCCACCCTCACAGCCTTACACTGCTGATGGTACAAGGTCTTAGTACTTCCAAGTAAATCAATCCAAACTGCTGAACAGTAGTACCTGCAGCAGGAAATGTCGTTACATGTATCAACAAAACATGTAAACGGAGAATCTTCAATGCCCATTTAATTTAGAAGTTAATACAAACTTCGGACACTCTCCCAAAGAGTCTGCTCTGCTACAACCTCAGTTTCTGCAGAGAGACTTAGCTCAGATGCATTTGGCAAATGAAGAAATGCTGTAATGTGGATAGCTTGTTAGCTCATATGTGATTTTTGCTGGTCAAGTGCAAGAAGGGGTAGAATTATATAACCTTCAGAGAAAGGAAAATACTCCTGTCCTGACAGTAGCAGCCCTTCAACTATATTTTCAGAAATTAAAGAAAGAATACCAATACCTAAGACACCCTCTCCAAAGTTGCAGCCCTTTACTGCTCTTGGGTCCTCAGAAGTCGCCCTGCCTTCCACAGAGCTCCACTTCCAGCTGCGTAATCTTAGTTCTTTCCTAATTAGAGTGTGGAGAGATTTCTACCCTTTTCTTTTTGTTATTTTTCACATTATCATAGCACTGTCCACGAACTACTTATCTGGTTGATCCAAGTTATCCCTCCAGGAATCAATCACTTTTCTGCTAATGCTCTGGCTCACAAAATGGCACAGATTTTCACAAATTTTACTTTTTCTACAATCCTTCCTGTTTCTATTATGCAATTTTGCTGATACCAAGGTTATCAGAAACTCATGTAGAAAGTGATAGCAGAAATGCCTGTATTAACTCAATGATTATGAATTTGCCACTTGAAACATGCCATACCTACCAGGACATTTTTGCAATGGAATCTCCAAAATACTTCTTCATCAAAATTGAGGCAATGAGAGAGTTCGTCTACTTCGAAAATATTTTCAGGTAGTTGACGGCTAGTCTGGTTTACCTTAAATAAATGATTTGTGAGATTAAATAAGACTTGTGACTGGAGACTAACAAAGTAGAGTTATTAAAATCAAGCTGGTGGCAGCTGCGGCTCAAAGGAGGAGGGCCCCATATGCCGGAGGTGGCGGGTTCGAACCCAGCCCCGGCCAAAAAGCAAGCTGACTCTGCTTTTAGCTTCCTTAATGAAAAGTTAGGATAGATCTTCCCTACGAAACAAATTTAAGACCTACTTATCTACCAATAGCAGAAAAAAATAACAAAACATGACTTGTGAGAAAGTTTTGTATTTAAAAACAATTTTGCTGGCAATGCGGTGGCTCATGCCTATAATCCCAGCACTCTGGGAGGCTGAAGAAGGTGGATTACTTGAGCTCAGGAGTTCGAGACCAGCCCGAGCAAGAGTGAGACCCTGTCTCTTCCAAAAATAGAAAAACTGAGGCAAAACGATCTCTTGAGCCCAAGAGCCTTGAAGTTGCTATGAGCTATGATGCCACAGTGCTTTACCCAGGGTGCCAGAGTGAGACTCTGTCTCCAAAAAAAAAAGCCAATTTTGCTTAATGCCTGTTAATTAGATTATCAAATTAAACTGTAATTTAAACACTTTTTTTAGGACCAGAATAAAGTTCTATCTAATTCCTCCACTGCTATGAAATCTAAGATTTAATAGCAAAGACTAATGGCACGCCTACAGAGTAGGACAAAATATTTGTTTGCTATCTACCTGATAAAGGGCTAAAAACCAGAATATATAAATAACTCAAGCAAATCAGCAAGAAAAAAACCAAACAACCCCATTAAAAAGTGGGCAAAAGAAATGAACATAAAGTTTTTAAAGTAGATAGACTAAGAGCCAATAAACACATGAAAAAATGCTCAATGTCTCTCTCTATTCAGAGAAATACAAATCAAAACCACAAGGAGGTATCACCTAATTCCAGTGAGAGTGGTTCCTATTAAAAAAAAAAAAAGAACAGATGCTGATGTGGCTGCAGAGAAAAAGGAACACTTACACACCGCTGGTGGGATGGCAGACTCATACAACCTCTATGGAAAGTTATGTGGATATACCTCAAAGAACTAAAAGCAGACATACGATTTGATCCAGCAATCCCACTATTGAATATTTACCCAAAGGAAAAAAAGACACATGCACTTGAATGTCTACTGCAGAACAATCCATAATCACAAAGATGTAGAACCAACCCAAGTGCCCATCGATACATCAGTGGATAATAAAATGTAGTACATGTATACCATGCAGGACTACTCAGAATGGACAAAATGATGAGCTAATACTTTTTGCAACAATCTGGATGGAACCGGAGACCACTTTCTAAGTGAAATTTTGCATGAATAGAAAAAGAGACACCACATGCATTTACTATGAAACTGGGACTAACTAGTCAATACCCATGTGTACCTCTGGTAGTAAAACTCAACAGAAAGCAAGCAGGTTAGGGGGGGTACATTCACACCTCAGGGGTACAATGCACGTTGTGTGAGTGAGAAGCACCCTTACGACTTTGACTCGAACTGTACAAAGGCAAGTCATGTAATCAAAACACTTTTACCCCTTGGTTCGGTGCCTGTGGCTCAACGGGCTAAGGCGCCAGCCATGTACACCTGAGCTGGCAGGTTTGAATCCAGCCCGGCCCGCCAAACAACAATGATGGCTGCAACCAAAAAAGGGCCGAGCGTTGTGGTGGGCGCCTGTAGTCACAGCTGCTTGGGAGGTGGAAGCAAGAGACTCCCTTGAGCCCAGGAATTGGAGGTTGCTGTGAGCTGTGATGCCACAGCACTCTATCCAGGGTGACAGCTTGAGGCTCTGTCTCAAAACACACACACACAAAAAAAACACTTGTACCCCCATGATATTCTGAAATTTTAAGTAAGACTGACGATATTATACAATGATAAACTTTTAGTTACTTTCTAATCCATAGGAAAGCATAGGAAAGTCATAAAGAACATTAAGTCAAAATTAGTGCAATAGGAATCCAAAGTACTCTGGGGTCCAGTTGTTCACGTCTTATCCTTCAGAACTTCACAATATGCCTGTGTCATTTACAGATATTCACTCTGCCAAGGTATAAGTGGAACATTCCTCTGCTAAACCCCGAGGGAATTTTCGAGCCCTCCAACCCATGATATGCTCAGGATTATGACACATGCATGAACACCCTGACATCAGTCAGTGAAGACGCTGAGTAATAACGACAATAGACGCTTTGGACATTAGGGACCATCATTTGACATTTGACCTGGAGGGGCGCAGTGATGGAATAAATTACTGACTCTCAGGAGCTATTCTAAAAACCCACCTCGGCTGTGTATGCTGAGTCAAAGGTATGGTTTGACTCTTGCCCAGATCTCAAATGATCCAGACCTCCCAGTCCTATCACACAGAGCGTAGAGACACTCCGCCACACTGTATTTAGGGTCCTCTACCCGTACTGATCTCAGCCTTGCACTGTCATCATCAGTCAAGGTTCCCCAAGTCATGGAGATAGTGGCTTCTTGTGGTCTGTGGTTCCCTTCTGAGGTGGGGGGGGGCTGACAAATATCAAATATTTTGATTTGATAAATTGAAAATATCTAGGCCTAGTTTTTTTTATTATTGGGGATTCATTGAGGGGACAAAGAACCAGGTTATACTGCTTGCATTTGTTAAGTCAAGTCCCTCTTATAATTGTGTCCCACCCCCAAGATGCGTGTCATGTGCTGTGACTCCCCACCCGCCTCCCTCCTTAACTCTCTCTGCTCCCCCATTCCCACCATGTACGAGCACAACTGTCCTCAGATCAGAATTAAGTACATCGGATTCTTACTTCTCCATTATTGTGATACTTTACTAAGAAGAATGTGTTTCAACTCCATCCAGGTTAATACAAAAGATGTAAACTCCCCATCTTTTTGTGGCTGAATGGTGTTCCATGGTGTACATGTACCACAGCTTGTTAATCCATTCCTGGATTGGTGGGCATTTTAGTTGTTTCCACAATCTGGCAATTGTAACCTGAACAGCAATGAACAGTCTAGTGCAAATGTTCTTATGATAAAATGATTTTTTTCTTCTGGGTAGATGCTCAGAACATACACTGAGTGAGTCCCTATTCAACCAAAGGTGCTGGGAGAAATGGATAACCACATGTAAAAGACTGAACCTGGACCTACGCCTTTCTCCACTCACTAAAATTGATTCAAGATGGATAAAAGATCTACATCTAAGGAATGAAACAATAAAATAAAAAAAAAAGAAAGTGTGGGGGAAACACTTGAAGTGATCAACCTGGGGAAAGACTTTATGAAGAAGAGTCCGTGGCAATTGCAACAACAACAAAACTAAACAAATGGGACTTAATTAAGCTGGAAAGCTTCTATACAGCTAAAGAGACAACAATCAAAACAAACAGACAACCATCAGAATGGGAAAAGATGGCTGGGCACCCATAGCTCAGTGGTCAGGATGCTGGCCACATGCTGTGGGGCTGGTGGGTTCGAATCCGGCCTGGGCCTACTAAATAAAAACAAACAGCTGGGCGTTGTGGTGGGCGCCTGTAGTCCCAGCTGCTTGGGAGGCAGAGGCAAGAGGATTGCTTGAGCCCAAGAGTTTGAGGTTGCTGTGAAGTAAGACACCACAGCATTCTAGCACGGCATTCTACTGAGGGTGACCAAGTGAGACTCTGTCCCCCCCAAAAAAAAAGAACGGGAAAAGATATTTGCACATTATGAATTGGACGAAGGATTGATAACTAGGATCTATAGAGAACTCAAATTAAGCAACATAAAAAGAGCCAACAATTCCTTATATAAATGGGCAAGAGAGATGAATAAAATCTTCTCTATAAAAGACAGACAAATGGCTAACAAATATATGAAAAAATGCTCATCGTCCCTCATTATCAGAGAAATGCAAATCAAAACCACCCTGAGATACCATTTAACCCCAGAGAGAACGGCCCACATCACAGAGTCTCAAAGCTGCAGATGCTGGCGTGGATGTGGAGAGAAAGGAACACTTTTACACTGCTGGTGGGACTGCAAACTGATACAACCTTTTTGGAAGGAAGTATGGAGAATTCTCAAAGAACTCAAACTAGACCTCCCATTTGATCCTGCAATCTTGGCATGGATTTGATGAAATACACTTTCAGAGTCACCTGTTAGGGTTAAAGGACAGAGCAGGACCCCTTGAGGATTTCCCACGATCTTCTGTGTAAGTGGCAAAAGCTTGTAAGGGGAAAAATAACCCCACAGGATGTGTAATTAGGAAGAGCTCCCCGTCAAGTCTGCACATCTAAAAAGCTTCAAGTCAGAAATTTATAGTAGTACCTACCTACATGACCCTGGCAGAAGAAAAATTCTCACTAAAGAAACTCAGCCTTCAAATAATTCCAAAAGATAAACTTTCAGGAAAAATAGGCAGCTCGTACACATACACAAATCGCAAAACATGGGATAATAAAGGAATTGGACGAAAATTCAGAACAGAGAGGTAACAGAAACCGCCTGCAAAGACCTCAGATACCAGTGATAAGGCATATTCATTTACACAAATAAAAGGAACACTGAGAAAGAAACAAAAGGATAAAGAAATTACAAATGATGATCAAGAAAATAAGTTTAAAGAACCAATCAGAATACCTAGAAAGGAAAAACACTCATACATGAAATAAAAACTTAAAAGGCCAGTACTCATAGCAGACAAAATCACTGAAAAGAGAATTCATTAACTAGGAGATAGGACAGAAGAAAACATCTAGAAGGAGGGGTAGGGAGATAAAGAGGTGGAAAACACGACAGAAAGTTTGAGACCCAGCACATAGACTGAGAAGCTCCAACATAAATAACTGGAATTTCAGTAGAAGTCAGTATTTGTTTCGATTTAAATGCATAACAATTTATAAAAGGAGGGAACATCCTAAATCCATAAAGGTTATTTGCAAAAATCCTATGTTAAACAATATTCAAACTTCCTTTAAAATCACAAAGACTAGGTACCTAATATTATCACAACTTCTTTTTTTTTTTTTTTTTTTGAGACAGAGCCTCAAGCTGTCACCCTGGATAGAGTGCTGTAGCATCACATCTCACAGCAATCTCCAATTCCCGGGCTCAAGCGAGTCTCTTGCCTCCGCCTCCCGAGTAGCTGGGACTACAGGCGCCCGCCACATTGCCTGGCCATGTTTTGGTTACAGCTATCATTGTTGTTTGGAGGGCCCGGGCTGGATTCGAACCTGCCAGCTCAGGTGAGCCACAGGCAACGAGTCCTTCTTTTTTTTTTTATTGTTGGGGATTCATTGAGGTTACAAGATACCAGGCTACACTGATTGCATTTGTTAGGTAAAGTCTCTCTTATAATTGTGTCTTGCCCCTAAAATGTGTATTATCACAACTTCTATTCAACATCATACTGGAAGTTGTAGCTAGCAAAACAAAGCATAGGAAAGTAATAAATAAAAAAAAATAGAGAAAATTTGAAAGAATCTATAGATGAATACTAAATGCAACATGAGAATATGGCAAACTCACTGGATAATATCCCAAAATCAATATACTTCTGTAAACCAATAAAGATAATATTATTTTGGTTTTTTTTTGTGTGTGTGTGTGTGTGTGTGGTTTTTGGCCAGGGCTGGGTTTGAACCCGCCACCTCTGGCATAGGGGGCCAGTGCCCTACTCCTTTGAGCCATGGGTGCCGCCCCAAGATAATATTGTTTTTATGATATCATTTACAATAGCCTAAAAAACTGAAATATCTTGTCAGAGATTTGATGAAATATACTTTCATAATAAAATAATAAAACTTTAAGACAACCTAATAAAAAGAGAAATAGACACTGTAAAGATTTACATTAGTAAAGATGTCAATTTTCCCCAAAGTGAAATATAGATTCAGTGCAACTCCAAATTCCTAATAAGATTTTTGTATATGTGTGTGTGAAACTTTGGAAGCTATTTAAAAAATTTATATGGAAGAGCCAAGTGCCAAAAACAGGGCTGAGGGGTCCGTATATGCACATGTGACAACCCTTATGTTGTGTGATAATACTAAGGCAAGGAAACAGCAGAGAGCTCTTTGCAAAACTCCAACAGTTCTTTTTTTTTTTTTTTTTTGAGATAGAGTGTCAAGTTGTTGTCCTGGGTAGAGTGCCATGGTGTCATAGCTCACAGCAACCTACAACTCTCGGGCTCAAGTGATCCTCTTGCCTCAGGTTTTTTTCTATTTTTAGTAGAGACGGGATCTTGCTTTTGTTCAGGCGGGTCTGGAACTCACGAGCTCAAGGGATCCTTCTGCCTTGGCCTCCCAGGGTGCTAGGATTGCAGGCACGAGCCATTGCGCCCTGCCATATTTCTTGTTTCAAACCTGGCCTCCCCTACCATTATGAAGGTTTATTTGCCAAGGTGGAAGGCCAGAGTATGTCTTATTTAACAGCTTGTTAGCCAGGTTTTTAATCTTTTAAATATTGGCCTCCACTTGTACTTTTCTCCTGGCCTCAGCTATTGTGTTCTTAGAAAACTATCTAGGGAAGTTTTGGGGATGAAATCCAGCTCTCTGCTGTTTTTGCAACGTCACACTGGAACACAACCATGCCCGCTCATACTCAGATTGCCCACAGCTACTAGCATGCTACTTCTCTAGAGCTGAGTAGCTGCAGTTGTGACAGAAACCACATGCCTTACAAAACCTAAAATATTTACTATGTGGTCCTTTCCAGAAAAAAACTGCCGACCCTTGATTTGAGGGTAACAATTTAAATCCTTGACGGGGGAAAAAAGTTTAAAGAAGATATAAGGAGTGAAAATTATAAAGGCAGGATTGACAAATTTATCTACATCAAAATTAAGAATGTGAGTTTGTCAAAAAAAAAAGAAAGAAAAAGAAAAAACCACCATAGAGCAAAAGACAACTACAAACTTAGATACAATACTTGCAACACATAAAATTGACAAAGGACAAGTATCTAAAATAAAAAGACCTCCTATAATTAATAAAAGTCAAACATCCATTTAATCAACACTTAACATGAACCAAAGTCAAGGACAGGCATTTGACAGAAGAGGAAACGTATGCAGCAATTATAACCACGAAAATTTTCTGTAATGCATCAGAACCAGGAAATATAATTAAAACTATAAATTAGGACCTTTCACAGATTTTCTATGCTTTCATATTTTCAAATGAAGTCAGATGTGGAGCAAAAGGAATTCTCATCATCTCCTGGACAGAATTTAAATTGGTCCAACTACTTCAGAAAACAGTTTGCCACTAAAACTATAGAGAACATATGCATATTACAACTTATCAAGTCCAGAAGTAGGTGTAAAAACTAAAATCAATTCATGACACACGAAGACCCAAAGACATGTACAAAAATGTTTATCTCAGCATGCTTCCTCACAGAGGAACCACCCCTCTTCCACAAACTAAGCCAAACCAAGAATCGCAGACAGCACATATACCCACCGATCTGGGAACGGTAAGTACAATAATGGAATGGAATACATTATCCATTGGTGTATTCATAAAATAGATTGGAACGCAGAGTAAAAATGAATGATATACAGCCATAAGCATTAATCAGGATGAATCTATCAAACGAAATGTCAATTGTAAAAGCAGGTATTCTACTGATTTAAACTTCAAAACCAGCAAGATTAAACAACAAAGTGTTCAGCGATACATACATCTAGTAATGAAACAAGAAAGATCACAGGAATGAGTAACCCCAAGTCCAGGATTGTGGCTACTTCTGCCAAGTGAAGGGTTGCACTTTATAGGATACACAGGCATTTCTAAAATATTTCTAAATTATTTTAATTTTTCATATGGGTGGTAGCTACAGTGTTTTTTTTCCAAACTATACAATAGATAATATATATACTCTTTTATATATGCATGATATGATTCACAAAACAAAAACACTTAAAAATAGCAACATAAACTTCCGATGTCTCGTATGAGCTGCTTGAGTTTCAAGGCAGTTGAAAGCAAGAAAATTATTATTGCCAAATAAAGACGTAGAGGTTTGTATATAAACTTACCCTGTGCAGCTTTTTCAACATTTGAATGAGAGGTTTAAAATGTTTATTCTTAACATCTTTAGTCCCCCAGGACAACTGAGAGATGAAGGCTCTTTTAAACATCTGGACCAGTTTGCTGAAAGTAGATTCTTCAAGAGTTGCCCAATATTCTTCTAAAGGAAGAAGGAAATTTTTTAAAAATAAATTTTAGTGTGTGTGTGTGTGTATACATATACATATACATATGTGTGTGTATACATATACATATGTGTGTGTATACATATACATATACATATGTATGTGTATATATATATATATGAGGTTTACCTCATGCTGTTATGGGACTACATATAAATAATAATATGGTTATTATAGTGAAGCAAATTAACATATCTAACATCTCACAGTTACTTTGTTTTTGTGACAAGAGCAGCTAAAATCTACTTATCTGGAAATCTCTAATCCAATATAATTTTATTTTATTTTTTATTTTTTGAGACAGAGCCTTAAAAGCTGTCACCCTGGATAGAGTGCTGTGGCATCACAGCTCACAGCAACCTCCAATTCCTGGGCGCAAGCCAGTCTCCTGCCTCTGCCTCCCAAGTAGCTGGGACTACAGGCACTGGCCACAACACCCGGCCATTTTTTGGTTGCAGCCGTCATTATTGTTTGCTGGGCCCAGGCTGGATTCAAACCCATCAGCTCAGGTGTACATGGCTGGTGCCTTAGCCCACTGAGCCACAGGCGCCGAGCCCCAATATAATTTTATTAATTGTAGTCCTCATGTTATATATTAGATCTCTAGACTCATTGATTCCACATATCTCCAGTTCTTTGTATCCTCTGAAGTACATCTCTACATTTTCTAGTCCTTTGACCCCCACTTACCACTAGTAACCACTATTTATTATATGTCTTTGTATATTTGACCTTTACAGAGAAGGTAAATATAATTTTTCACATGTAATTTCTCTTCGATTCTTTAATTTTTTTTTGAAACAGGGTCTTGCTATATTGCTCTGACTGAAGTGCAGTGGCTTATTCACAGGTGCAATCATGGTGTCCTACAGCCTTGAACTGGGCTGAAGCGATTCCCCTGCCTCAGCCTCCCGAGGAGCTGGGGCTACAGGCATAGTGCCACCAAGCCCAGCTTTCTCTTGGATTTTTAAAGGTTGTAATTATCAATATTTCCCCAAACACATAACAAAATATCTTTTTTTATTAAATCATAATTGTGTACATTAGTGCAATCATGGGGCACAATGTGCTGAGCAAGAATGAGAATATACAATCTGAAATATTTTCATCGAACTGTTTAACATAGCCTTCATGGCATTTTCTTAATCACTATATGAAGACATTT
>CAUYON010038859.1:0-52831 GCA_963573935.1 Arctocebus calabarensis | reverse complement strand
TGTTCTTGCTTCTCAAATTTCTGGGTTCGAGTGATCCTCCTGCCTCAGCCTCCCAAGTAGTGGGACTATAGGCATGTGCTACCGTGTCCATCTAATTTTTCTAGTAATATTTTTAGTAGAGATGAGGCCTCACTCTTTTTTCTTTCTTTCTTTCTTTTTTGAGGCAGAGCCTCAAGCTGTCACCCTGGATAGAGTACTGTGACATCACAGCTCACAGCAACCTCCAATTCCTGGGCTCAAGTGAGTCTCTTGCCTCTGCCTCCCAAGTAGCTGGGACTACAGGTATGCGCCACAATGCCTGGCCATTTTTTGGTTGCAGCCATCATTGTTGTTTGGCAGGCCCGGGGTGGATTCAAACCTGCCAGCTCAGGTGTACGTGGCTGGCAGCCTAGCCTGTTGAGTCACAGGCGCTGAGCCATCACTCTTTTTCTTTTTGAGACAGAGTCTCACTCAGTCACCCTGGAATTGAGTAGCAAGGCATCATTGTTCACAGCAACTCAAACTCCTGGGCTCAAGCAATCCTCCTGTCTTAGCCTCTTGAGTAGCTGGGACCACAGGTGCCCACCATCGCAGCTAGCTAGTTTTTCTATTTTTAGTACAGACAAAGTCTCTTTGCACAGCTGATCTTGAGCTTTTAAGCTCAGTTGATCAACCAGACTTGGCCTCCCAGAAGTGTGAGGATTACCGGTGTGAGCTACCTTGCTTGGCCTGGGGCTTTGCTCTTGATCAGGCTGGTCTCAAACTCCTGAGCTCAGAAGATCCTCCTGCATCCACTCCTCAGAGTGCTAGAATGACAGGCTTGTGACCCCGTGCCCAGTCCCATTGTTCTTAGTTTTATAAAGTTCCTGCTTATAACTCCTTGCCTTTTGCTTGTTCTTCAGCCTTACTTTTGGCAAATTCCTTTTTCAGGCCTACATAGTGCTTCATGGTCTACACTAGCCATGGAATGTTTACACTCTACCAACACCATTCCCCATCCCACAGTGCAGTTTCCATACAGCTCTCTTTTCTTCCCTATCCTTCTCTCATCATGTTTTACTGCAATCAGTATTTAACTCAGTCTTCACCAGTAGAGAGCTCCATGGCTGCAGGGACATCAGCTGTCTCACCTCCTCTGATTTGATGGCATGCCACAAGGAATAACCCAGAAAGAAGCTTGATAATATTATTTTCAGATCCATGAACAGATAAATGCCAGATCCTCATATTGTGACTTTCCAGGTAGAGAAGTAACATCGGCCATAAGGGAGTTAAAATGCTGACTATCTAGATGATAAAAAAGAAATTGAGAAACAAACATTCTTTTGCCTAAATCCCAACTCTAACTGAACCTGGGGACTTCAGCTGAAAGTTAACCAGAAAACACCTTTCTTCCTTAAACCAGAGTGAAATGGTGCTTATGTGTTAGATGGCAGGATGGACTCTTTGGTGAAACCTATAGTAGATAACTGCTCCCTAATTTATGCCTTTTTACCCTTAAACTCCTAACACTAGATTGCAATTGTTTTCTTATTATGAACATCTGGCTGAGAGTGTATTAAAGATCGATATGATTCATGACTGAGAAAATGTCATAATGAAGACAAGGGACCATGCAGTGTTCTGAGGCTACTGTGCACCACAGAGAAAAGCTTCGATCCACGAGGCAGCGGTACCAGAGTTTGCAAGTAATTGAACACAAAGGGGCTTCTGTTAGGCATTACTCTGGAATTTTGTACTCAATTCCCAAGGCATTCCTGCCCCCACCAGCATCTTGTGACTTGGTTGAACAAGTGTTCACCTTACCCACAACCTTCCTGATAGCAGAGATTTCATGCGTATCTCCTCTCGCTGCTTTCAGCTTGACGAATCTGAATCTTTTCTGTTTGTCCTGAATATAGTAGTTACACAAACCCCTCAATCATTTTTGTTGTCTTAAATAATTCAGACACTGTCAAGGCAAACAAAATGCCATGTTTTACTTTTCATTTCTTGATAATTGAAGGCCCCAGTATTCTGATGCATGAGAAACCAGCATTTTTCATAGTTCACTTTTTTGTGTGTAAACTTACTGTACAGGCATGAGGAACTAACTTCATTATGAAGGGTTTACACTTTTAAAAATCTGTACTCTGCGTATAGCATAGTGTCTTGACCCTAATTGTTACTTCTTTGCATTAATTAATTTATCCATGCATGCATTTAGTTGCTGTTAAAACTATTTAGAAGTAAATTTTAAAATTATGAAAATTATTCACCTAATTTTAACACTAATAAGACTTTTGGCTTAGTGGAGAATATAGGAGAGAAAAAAATGGACAATTTTATATCTACCTACAGCATAAATAATTCTCTGTATTTTAGATATCAAATTATCAGCAAAGATAAAATAAAATATGTCACTCAGTTCAAAACTATTTAGATGAAATTTTTAGACAAGTCACCTACCATTTAAGATAATACATTAAAAAGTTGTGAAATGCTACTTTAGCAATTAATATTTAAAAAATTAAATACTGCTTACTTCCATAGGTAAGTTTATCTGCTTTCTTTGCTCACAGAGACATATTTCCAATATCCCTATATTTCAATGAAGAAATTAATATCATGAGAAGGAAATCAACCTAGGGGTAAGGCATCCAGCTGATGAACTTAGAGGTAAAATGAGGGAGCTGAGTGCCCATTGAGGCAGAGTACTACAGTGGAAAGAAAGAACACGCTGCTGAGGTGTACAAAAAAATTACCTATTTCAGACTTGGCCTGGGACCACACAAACCAGCAGCTGCTGATCTAGCTATTTTGGTTACATTTGTCCCAGAGTTAAGTGTACTCTGGAAAGATGTTGAATGTTGATCAACAGATTTCAGCTTAATATGATCAGTAAATATAATTATAATCTCTCCTTGATTATCAAAAACCTAATGAAAATATCCACTACTTACTGCTTAATACTCTCTGGGCACAATCGCATTATCTTCTTTTGTCCTTACAACCATACCAAGATGTAGATACAATATTAATATTATCACTGTTTTTCAGATTAGAAAATTGAGACTTGGAGAGCTCAATCAATTCCTCTTCTCACATAATCAATGTCAAGAACCCAAGTGTGTTTACTTAGATTGAGCTCTTAAACACAATGAATATGCTGTGACCTCATTAATTCATTCTTCCAAAAAATATATATCGTACATTTATTTAGATCAATCACTGATTTTTAAAGATAAGACTTTTATAAATAATTATGGTAAATATATATAATGTGGGCCATTTTTTGCTTTGTCAATGAATGCTTTTTACATAAAACTGATTTAATTGCAAAAATATTGGCCACAAGGCCTTTGATTATATCGCACAAATTTTTTGTTAGTTCATTTCAGGTGCTTGTCAATGCTGCAAGTTCACATATAATTTCTGAGCATCTGCTTTGTGGTTTAGGCTCTTGTGTGTTTCACGCTATAACAAACCATTGCCCTTATAGCATCCACAGTGCAAGAGGAAAACATGGAACATGGAATTACCTTAGAGTGCAAATGTGACAGGTGCAGGGAAGAATGGCAGCCGATTCAGAATACCCACAGCAGAGGCCGTCCAGGAAACAGGAAGTCTAAGGAATCAGCTAAGCAAAGGGATTTAAGAAGAGTAAGAAAAATGTGTAAGATGCCTGGAGTGAGTGAAA
This sequence comes from Arctocebus calabarensis, assembly GCA_963573935.1. NCBI lineage: Eukaryota > Metazoa > Chordata > Mammalia > Primates > Lorisidae > Arctocebus > Arctocebus calabarensis. The sequence continues at coordinate 49,173 of CAUYON010038859.1, read as the reverse complement.
GCAAGCACATCCCAGAAAAAATAAGAAAGTTGAATGGGGCAAGACTGCAGAGTGATGAGGGTAAAAGAAAGGCAAACAGGAGTGGGCTCTGAGAGCCAGACCCAAGAATTGTGCAAACCAAGATAAGGAGATTAGATGAGTGGTCTTGAATTTTTTCATTCATTTGCTTTCTAAAGGACTTTCAGAAAGCTGTGTACTTGGTGCAGTTTAAAAATCACGTGTTTAAATAGTCATTGTTCCCTGGCTTTATTACATTTTCAAAATAAAAACTGATAACGTGAGAAGATGAAGAATTTAGTTAGAGTTCCCATTCTAACATGTTTTCTAAGGGTGTGTGGGTGTGTTTCTCTGTTGGTTGTATTTGTAATTTGAATAATAATTTTGAATCATTACTTTTGATCTACAAAAAAATATGAATGCATTAATAAATTGTAGTATATGTACACCATGGAATACTATTCAGCCATAAAATGATGGTGAGCTAATATTTTTTATAGTAATCTGGATGGAATAAGAAACCATTCTCCTAAGTGAAGTTTGTAAGAATGGAAGAACAAATACCACATGTACTCAATATTAATTTGGAACTAGTCAATCAACGTTTCTATACATATATGGAAACAAAACTCAAAGGAAATTAAATAAAATGGAAGGGAAAGGAGGGCTGGGGTAAATTTACACCTGAAGTATATAATGCACATATTCTGAATGAAAGGCATACTTATACCTCTGATTTAAAATGTACAAAAGCAAATTTTGTAACCAAAATGTGTATACCCCTGAAACATACTAAAATAAGAAAGAAAATAGAATAGTCTTTTTTTAAAGTTGCTAATTTAATTTCTATTATAAAATGTTGCAGTTTTAAAATGTTGACTTTTTTCAAGAATATGTTAACATGTATGTTTACTGTATGAATGTGTAAGTAGAGGAAGCTACAATATTGTATATATTTTTATCCAACAATTTACAAACTAATGAACTTGTAATTATATATAGAATATAAATGCCATGTGTCCTTTCTACACAGTTTTTGAAGGCCTTTAAGCACACAGAGGGACTACAAAATGATTTCACTAAGCATTGATATTTCGCAACAGTAATTCCCAGAAGGTGATCTGGACTAAGTGTTTAAAAAGTTACATGAGTTCAGATTGTAAGTAAAATGTGTCTATTAGGCTTGGGAAATCTTACTATGAACTGATAGCAAGAGAAAAGGTATTTAATAACATAAAATATTGTAAATGAGCTGACAGGTTCCTGACAAGCAGTTTCCAGGTAGTTCTAATTTCATGTATTTATAATCCATGTGCCACCATCCACCCCCCTTAGCTAATAAGATGTAAAATCATAAGCAAGCATGATGAAGCAATTAAATCTCTATAATTTGTTGACAATTTTGAAGCAAGATATAAAGAACAAATTATCCCAAGCCTGCCTTTCACTTTGTATTTAGAAAAGAACTAAGTTACTGAGGTGAACTTCTTTTCATGATATCAAATTTAGCAAAAAATTAGAAATTTATTTGGTATAGAGCAGGCATAATTACTCCACAAGTTTTTGTTTTATTACCATTGTTTACTTTTTTATAAATGGGCAATTTGGTCTTAATTATGTCAGTTTTATCAAAACTTCTAGCATTTAATTAAGGAAAAGGAGTGTCCTTTAGAGATTAAAAACAGTATTTTTAAATTGGCACATATTAATGACTACATATATAATAATGATACCAATCAATATAATAATCGCTTTAAAATTTCCAGTATCTGGCTAAAGATACAGATTTGGTTTTGTGTATATATAAGAGATACTAAACTCCCACTAATCATACAATGGATATGTTTAATATAACAGTCTTTCATTGGTGTAGGCAATTATTTCTTAAATTCATGTTTAAATTGACTTTATTACAAAAAACTATTGTCTAAATTCAAATAATCTGCCATAAAGTTCACCTAAACTGCAAAAGACATCTCATGGAAGATCTATTTTGATTAATACATGAAAAATGTAATTGATTTATTTTTCACTCATATATTCAGTAAATGAGAATTAAGCACATATTCCTTACTAGGTCTGGTTCAGACAGTTTGAATACCTGAGTGAACCAAGTAATTAATAATATACATTTATAGTGTCCCCATTTTAGAGTCAGTAGACAAGAAAGGAATTATGTATGATGTCCAACAATTAAGTTCACTAATTTATCCTAGAAAAAGTCCTAAATATCTCAGTGTTCAATATCGCTATGGTCCCTTCCCTGTAAGAAGCTATATACCAACATCGGTGCCCAGCCCATCCTTCAAAGCAATTTTGGAACTCTTTTTTTTTCTTTAGTGGCCATCAGAGCTATCATTGTATTACCACTGTTGTCCTGAATGTCATCAAAATGTCTTCTTTTTAATATTTCCTTTATCTTTGAGCAAAGAAAAAAGATCATTGGGGGCAAGATTAGGTGAGTAGGGAGTGTGTTCCAATACAGTTATTTATTCACTGGCTAAAATCTCCTTCACAGACAGTGCTGAGTGAACTGGTGAATTGTCGTGATGCAAGAGCCATGAGTTGTTGGTGAAAGGTTGAGCTCATTTTGGTCTAACTTTTTCAAGAATTCTTTTCAGCACTGCCAAATGGTTAACAGTTGGTTAACTGTCCAGCTGAAACAAATTTATAACGAACAATGCCTCTGATAACAAAAAAGGTTAGCAACATCATTTTGACTCTTGATTTGGACTAACAGAACTGTTCTGGTTGTGGATAATTTACTGAGTTTTATTATACATTTTGACACTTAGTTACATGGTCATATTGGTACAAACATGTTTTAGCACTAGTGATTACATGGACCAAAACATCATCCTGTCTCTCCAAAAAGTCTTTGACACTCCTTTGCTTTTCTTCATCAGTGAGCTCCTTTGGGACCAGTATTTGTACACACCTTTCTCATGCCAAAATCTTCAGTTAATATTTTCCTGTTTTTGTATCCATGTTTATTTAGTCTGCTGTACTTCTCACAGTTAGCCGATGATTTTGATGCACAATTCAATGAATGATGAATTTTTACAATGTTCTCAAAAGTTCTACTTGTTACCAGTTGCCCTGACCTCACTTCATCTATGATGCTCTCTGACCCCTCAGAAAAACACTTAATCCATTAGTAAACTGCCATTTTCTTCATGGCATTATCCCCATAAACTTTAACTAACATATCTCTGATCTCACTTCTGCTCTTGCCAAGTTTAGTAAGAAATTTATGAATGTTTGTTTGTTCTAATTCAAGACTCCACACTCTTACAGTGGCATGCAAAAATATGCAACAATAATGAAACTACTAGGCAAGACACAACCACATGTCAACATGAACACAGCTGTGAGGCACTGTTAATACCAAGGTTATGAAACTGCACAGAGTAGTTTATACAGTGCTGCCAACATATGTACACAGTGGCAAGTTTGAGGACTTAATTGTTAGATCTTCATAAATGATAAGAAAATTAAATAGCTTTATAGCTGATGTGAAGGAAGTTTGAGTGGTCTAGATAGAAGATTAAATCAGCCCCAACTTTCCCTTAAGTCAATATCTAATTGAGATCAAGGTCCTAATTCTATTTACTTTTTAAAGGCTAAGAGAGGAGGATGCTGTGGAACAAAAGTTAGAAGCAGAGATTGGTTCATGAGGTTTAAGGAAAGTAGCCATCTCTATTCCATAGAAGTGGAAGTTGAAACAACAGGTGCTGATGGAGGAGCTGAAGCAAAGTGTCCAAAGATCTAGCTAAGATCATTGATGAGGTGGCAAGATGGCTACACTAACAACAGATTTTCAGTGAAGACAAAATAGTCTTATATTGGAATAAGATACCATCTAGGACTTTCATAGCTAGAGGGAAGTCAATGTCTGACTTCAATTTCTTTTTTCTTTTTTTTTAAATTTCAGATTAATATGAGGGTACAAACCATTAGGTTACCATGTTTGCATTTGTTAGGCAAGGTCCCTGTTGTGGCTGTGCCCCTCTCCCAGGAGGTGTACATATACCCTTACATTGTGCCCATTAGGTAGGAACACACCACTCCTCATCACTCCTCCTCTCGCCCCTGTCTTCCTCTCCCCTTCCCCCAACATGTATTGAATTGAGTATTTCTATTGTGTGGGCTTGTTCGTTCATCTACAGGCTTCATATTAATTAGTACTGGATATATTGCATATTTGATTTTCTATTCTTGTGATACTTTACTAAAGAGAGTGTTCTCCAACTCTATTCAGGTTAATATAAAAGATGTAAAATCTCCATCTTTTTATGGCTTAATAGTATTCTATGATTCACATACATTTACCACAGTTTTTTAATCCATTCATGGGTTGATGGGCCCTTGAGTTGATTCTACATCTTGGCAAATTCTAAATTGAGTTGTAATAAACATTCTAGTGCAAATGTTCTTATGATAACATGATATTTTTTCTTCTGAGTAGATAGTTAGTAATGGGATGGTGGGATCAAATGGAAGGTCTATTATTAATTCTTTAAGAATTCTTCATATTTCTTTACAAAGAAGCTGCATTAGTTTGCAGTCCTACCAACCGTGTAAAAGTATGCCCTGCTCTTCACATCTGCACCAGCATCTGCAGTTTGGGAACCTGGCTTCACTTTAAAAGGCAGATTAACTCTCTTATTAAGGGTAACGCAGCTAATAACTTTAAGTTGAAGCCAATGCTCACTTACCATTCCAAAGATCCTAGGGCCCTTAAGAATTATGCTAAATCTATTCTGCCTGTGCTCTAGAAATGCAAAAACAAAGCCTAAAAGACAAACCATGTGTTTACCACATGAGAACTACTGATCAGAAAAGATTCCTTTTTGTTCTCTACTATTATTCTTTGACAATACACTTGATTACCCAAGACCTCTGGTGGAGATGTACGAGGAGATTAGTGCTGTTTTCAGCCTACTAATACAGCATCCATCCTGCAGCTCATGGATCAAGAAGTAAGTTTGACTTTAAAGTCTTACAATAAATATATTCAAAAAGCCTCTAGCTATCACAGATAGTGATTCCTCTGGTGGATATGGGCAAATTACTTTGAAAACTTTCAGGAAAAGAATTACCATTTAAGATGGCATTAAAAACATTTGTGAATCATGGGAAGATTTCAAAATATCAACCTTAGTAGGCATTTGGAAGAAGTTGATTCCAACTTTGATAGGTGTATTTGAGGGGCTCAAAACTTCACTGGAGGAAGTGTAACTGCAGGTGTTATGGAAATAGCTAGGAAACTAGAGTGAGCGGTGTAGCCTGAAGATGTTGAGACTGAATTGCCACAGGATTGTAATAAAACTGGAATGGATGAGGAGATGCTTATTGTGAATGAGCAAAGATTGTGCTTTCTTGAGATGGAATCTACCCCTGGTGAAGATGCTGTGAGCATTGTTGAAATTACAACAAAGGATTCAAAATATTATGAAGGGATTGGTTTCAATGTTGAAAGAAGTTCTGCTGTGGGCCAAATGCTATCCAACAGCATCACATTCTACAGAGAAAACTTTCATAAAAGGGAAGGTTAATTGATGAGGCCAACTTTATCAAGGTCTTATTTTAAGACATTGTGACAGCTACTCCAATCTTCAGCAACCACTGCAGATCACTCAGCAGCCATCAACATCCAGGTAAGACTCTTCACCAGCAGAAAACATTACAACTCACTGAAGAAGGCTCAGGTGAAAATTAGTTTTTAAAATAAAATTATGTACATTTTAAACTTAATTCTATTGCACACTTTCCATTGCCCACATAAACAACTTTTCTAGATGTCCTGGGCCACCAAAAAATTTGCCTGACTCACTTTATCATGATAGTCACATTATTGTAGTGGTCTGGAACTGAACACCCAATATCTCTGAGGTATGCCTGTATCAAAAAGATCAGGCACAAATAGATGTGTAAAGTAAAATTATACTTCTAAATTATTCATTAGTCGAAGAAAAATTACAATTAAAGTTTAAAATAACATTGAATTACCCCCAAATTCACTATATATTGAAATGTGCATGATGAGTCTCTGCCATTTTGTTTAACTTACTGTCTCTCACCTGTGAAATAACCCTTCTGTTCTCTGCTTGTAACACTGTAACAGACACTACCCTACCCTGAACTCTGTATTTCAGCACTCTCCATTGTATTCCAGTCAGATAACTAAAAACAAAACCGAGTGGAGAGAAGAGACTCCTTGTGCTGGTTCCTTGCTGTTACCTTAAGCACCAGCTAGCAGTGGCCCATTACCCTGCTGTAGAAGTTTGTTCCAGTCTATAGCATTTCTAAGGCTTCTTTCAAGGTCAAGGTAGTATGGGTGATGTGAGTCTCATCTCCGTGAAGTCCTCTCTTTGAGTTTCTATTTTCTGATGACCCAACATCATTCCTCTTTTCTTCAACAATTAAAAGTTTTCTTCAAGTATTATATTTGTGTCACTTCAATGTTCCCATCTCCTTTCTTCAGTCATTCAATATTTAGTTAAGTCCCTCTGTTAATTTCTCTCCATAGAGATACCTAATACAGTCCAAGCTTCCCTAACTTAGCAAAGATTATTTATAATTTAAACCACTGGACAAATGGATTTTATCATTTTAAAAATGCATATTAGAAAGATAAGATTAAACTTTATTGGGCTAATTTTTTCATCTGAAAAACTAAGAGAATATCCAAGAAATCCTAAAGAAATGAGAGCTCTATGGAAATAGAGCTAAGGGAAGAAATTTTAAAATAAGAAACAGCCAATAGAGAAGTTTATATATGAAATATAAAAGCAAATTAAATAAAAATGTTGTTAACATATATATTGTTATCAAGGAAAGAGAAACCTATAAGTTGAATGATGATTTGATAACATGAAATCAATAGTGCAATAGATTTTACTAAAAGATTAAAATAGAAAAAATACATAATCATATCGATAATCTCAAAAGAATATTTATTTCAACATAGTTTATCCTAAGCAATATGAACAAAACAGGAATAAAGAGAAAACTTCTTATCTTGGTAAATATTTTTTATCTAAACATTTTATCAACTGCTAAATTTAGTGATGCAATAGAATCATTCTTCTTAAAGTCAGAAACACATAAACAAATTTCAACAATCACTTCTTAATTCAAAATTGTTCTGATACTTAGAGTCAACATAATCAAATAAAATTAACCAATGAGCCATAGAAATTGGAAAAGAATAAAGAAATTGTGAAGAGGTGTGTGTATTTCTCTGTGTGTTATAACTAACAATTCTAAAATTTACATGGCAAAGACAACAAAATTTAATAATAGTTATATTTTAGTTAATAATTTAGGTTTAATTTTGTTTGCTGAATGTCATATAAAGATAGTAGACTCTGATTAATCCTATACCAGCAGAAATAATCCATAAATATGATTTAAATAACAATAAATCATAATTCATTGCATTATTTTAAAAATTCACTTCTGAATAGTAAATTTTATAATTATTTTTGTATTGTCCACAGTCCTTATTCTCTAGGATATTTGACATTTTTGGAAGAAGTTTTTTTTTTTTTCTCTTAAGACCGAGCCTCAAGCTGTCACCCTGGGTAGAGTGCTGTGACATCACAGCTCACAGCAATCTCCAACTCCTGGGCTCAAGCTATTCTCCTGCCTCTGCCTCCCAAGTAGCTGAGACTACAGGTGTCAGTCACAATGCTCGACTATTTTATTTTTTTGGTTGCAGCTATGATTATTGTTTGGCGAGCCCAGGCTGGAGTTGAACCCGCCAACTCAGATGTATGTGGCTGGTGCCTTAGCCACTTGAGCTACAGGCTCCAAGCCAGATATCTGACATTTTTGAAAGACATTTTAAAAGTTAAAATGTGTATTAAAATGTGTGTTAAAATGTATTAAGAATTGTATTTCTTGAGTCATAATATAGCTATTACCATTTGCCTCAAGTTAAAAACAATGGAAATGCTTCTAACTGATAAATAAAGTGTAATATTAATCTTTAGTAATCTTGAGGGTCTGCCATGTGTGGATGAATGAATTTGAACCCAAAAAACAGAAAAAAAACTTTCATTGAAAATCAATTTATCCAGGAGTTCAAAATACAGAATATATATAGTCAGAATTACTTTTCTGGAAACAATGCATAGAAGCCCAGAACTCTATCTCCCACCCGCCTGTTGTATTAATATTATACAGTGTGCTAATTTACAAATTGTCACCGTCTGGAATGAAATTCAGTTAATACCTATTTGTAGCTACTTTATAACCTGCAGCTATGGCATTTGTTTAACCTCTGTTGAAAAGAGAAGAGAGGAGGAAAGGGCGGGGAAAGAGGGGAGTAAAGGAAGAGGAAGAGAAGAGGAGAAAAGAAAAAGGAAAAGACAAGAAAATGCTGAGAGCATGAGAAGAAATTTACACAGTCATCATCAATCATTACAAAGAGCTGTTGATTTTCCTATGTAGTTTCTTTGTAGAGTGGAATATTGATTCCATCTGTTGTTTTAGAGCCCTGTCCTTGAGCCAAACACTGATAAATTTCTTGTTTTTAACAGGCCAGGATGGGAGCTTAGGATCACAGTTGAGTTTAAACATTGCTTCCAGGAAAAAGACTCCAAACAGGACAAGCAGAATAAAGGATTTGTTTTTAATGCCTTCAAATAGTAACAGTCTGCCTCGACCTTGTGAAACTGTGGCCTAATTCAGATTTGAAGTGGATTCTTCCTCTAATCATTGTTTGAAGAGAGGGGTCATAATAATCCATGGAAATAGACTCAAGCTTAACTCTCAGCCAAGTTACATGACAACAATAATTGGAGAATAATTCAATTGGATTGGATTACCCTCCTCCTTAAAAATCTTAAGATGAAATCTGCAAGAGAAAATCCAAAGAAGTTTCTAATGTATTCTCTGATATTTTATAAAAATATTTTAAATGACCAATCTTGACATAAAAATATACTTCTGAAACTGCATTCACAAATTGAGCAAAAGAATCATGTACTGTCTTTTTAACTTGAATCTCATATAAACATATTGAGCAATTTCATCAAAGACCCCCCCAAAAACAAGACTAAAGTAGAAGTGAATATATTTTATCTCAGAAAAAAAAATTATCTATCACAATTGATTCATATTGCTATTTTCCTGATTTTACAATGGCAAAACATTTTGATTTTGCTTTCTTTAAGGGGAAAATCTGCATGTTTCACTGAATAGAACTTTTGAGAAATTTGATGTAGTTGTATGTCAAAATGAATCTTTATAAAGGCTTGAATGATTACTTTTTGCAGTGTTTTCGTCCAGTGCTAAACTAATAGACCACCTATGACATTAGTTTTATTTTGAATGTTATATTTATATTCAGTGGCTCTTAACTGAATCATATTAATTATTATCTTGAATAATTCACTCTTGAATTATGTCTTTTAAAAACACCATTCTCTATTCTGAAATAATAACTATGATTATTTATAGAATGAGGGAATAAATTTTCTTATCAATATGTGACCCAATCATTTGAGGTAATCTATTAAAAACCCCAAATATCCATAGTCTCTAATATTTTAAGATTATGGTGTTATTCTTTTATAAATAATAAATATATAAAGATTTTATTTTCAGCTTTAGAACACACTCATGCTATCAGTGAAATCTGAAATGGTACTGAAACTGTAACTGGTATGCAATCTGAAACTATAACTGATATGTTATAGTAACAAAAATCAGTGGATATGAGTTATAGCTACTAAAGCCAGACTTCTTAAGCAATTAAGCCTCTTAAAAATGTATGCATTGAAATTCTGGGTAGAAAATTCTCTGGTGAGGGAGAATTCAGGAATTAAAGAACACCTGAGAATATTCTGAGTTCCTGAAAGGAAATTACAAGTCTGAGTAGTCTTTACAAACAAAAGTTAAAGGAAAGAATAAAGGAAAGAGCAAAATAAGAATGTAAAGAAACAAAGCAAAAAGAATCCATGCAAACAACAACATATGTGTAGTTAATTTCATAAATAAATTTTGATAAAAATTTGAAGAATAATTTGAAAGGCAAAAACAGTGTTTGGTACAATAAATAAATATTTATTGAATGAATGAAAGAAGGTAATGCTATTGTTATAATTTATATGAATTCAGTAGATAATCAGCTAAAAGAAAAATAGGATTTTCATATGCTGTAAGATCTACAGGATGTTAATTTGTGAGGTAGGATCTTATAGCTTATTATTTTACTGACAGAATAAGTACTGGTCTTTTTGTTCTGAATCCCAATTTGTAATGAATAACTGAGGCATGTTATCCACACATATTTTACTATGATTCATAAATTCTAATGTTAGTAGCTTCTCTTTGCCTACAATTTTCTAAAACAGTAAAATTACTTGGAACTACAAATAATTTTAAGGCTGATTTGTCCAACATCAATCTTGCAGGGAAATTTGTCACCTTATGTTATGTATTTATTCTTACAGATGATGTAAATAAGCTCTAACTTAAGTCAAGTGCAAACAGATTTTAAACTTGAAAAAAACAATGATGTTGATAATCTGACATTTTTACATTTTCAGGTAAATTGACTTAATATTGCTCATCAAAAACCCCTGAAAAACATTCAAGTGCATTTAAAGAACTCACTTGTATGGGAAAAAAGCACAGAACAAGTGAATGAGGAAGTTCTGGGCTAGAAAGATATGGACACGCAGAGAAGGGTATAATTCATTCTCTTTGAAAGAAACCAAGAAAACTTCCCAAGGCAGATTTTTATCTGAGACAAATGTAGAAGGATAAGTAAAATGTTGACAGACAAAGGAGATACAAGAATTCAGACAAAAAGAACAATGTGAGTGGTGGTTTAGAATTGTGATTATGAAGTTAAAGATGAGTGCATTCGTGTTGTGGAATACAGTACATTGACGACAAAAATAAATTCTATGTCAAGGAAGGTAGAAGGAAGTAAAAACAGGAAGGGCTTTAGACCCCATTGAAAGGAATTGTTAATGCGTACTGTGTATAAAAAGAGAACCAATGAAGCCTTTTAAGGAAAGGGATCACATTAGATCTCTAGAGTGAAACATGGCATTTTGGAGAGTGGAGGGTTCTTGAAGAGAGTAGAAACAAGAGAACCTGTTAAAAAGTTGTTGATATCACCAGGCAAGAGTTGATGAAACTCCAAATTGGAAGAGTATCAGGGCTGTAAAGAGGGATTATATTTCAAAGATATTTTAATTCAAATACAGAGGATTTGGTGACTGACTTACAAACACCAAAGGGAAGAAAGGTACAGGACAGCTTCATGTTTGTGCCAGCTTTTGCTGAGTAACAGAACATTTCAAAACTAAGTGGCTTCAGATAAACATCATTTATTATTGTTTACGAACATGTTGGTTAACCGGGCATTTCTGCGTAGCTGGGCCAAACTCAGCTGACTGTGTTTGATCATTTGATCATTTGATCTTGGTTCTGTGTCTGTAGTCAGTTGCTGGATCAGCTGGGGACCAGCTGGTCTCGGCCATCTGAGCTGGGCGGCTGGGCTCTGCTCCACACAGTCTCTCATCCTCCAGCAGACTAGTCCAGGCTTTTCCACATAGAGAGAGGGCAAGGTTCTGAGTCAACTAACAGAAACATGCAAAAACTGTAAGCTTTGGACTCAGAACTAGGACATCATCACTTTCTCCACATTCTGTTAGTGAAAGTGTTCAAATTAGACTACAATGTAATTAGAAAGCAGGTCACGAAGGTATCCTGCCTTCAGAGTATGGGGAAATAGACTATCGTGCTTGACTGGAGGGGCTACAAAGCCACATTGCCAAGGGTTGCTGATTAGGAAGGAGAAGAATTGAAGCCATTTTTGTAAACAATTTAGTGCAGATAATAGAGTATTAGTAGGAAAATAAGTACAGAAGGTGGATTGGATTAGAAGGGGCAAATTAAATCTTTGTATATATCGAGTTTCAGGCTCTACCTGAATAGCTAGAAATATTCAGTGAGGAATGAATTCAGGAAAGGAAAAATGACTTGCACAGGTTACGTAATTACTTTGAGATACGTTATTCCTAGACCTAGCACTCAATCTGTAATACAATATGCTTTCTGCTAATCTGTTTATTACTTTAGGGGAGACTTCAAGAGGATCAAATGATTGATTCTCATTCATTCACTTAATTTATTATTTCTTGGTTTTCTTTTTCCTCACCTTTATTCTTTCCTTTCTCTGACTCTTACTCTTTTCTTTTTCCTCACCTTTACTTTTCCTTTCTCTGACTCTTACTCTTTTCCTTTTCCTCACCTTTACTCTTTCCTTTCTCTTTCTCTTACTCTTTTCCTTTCCGTATATCTGATATATGCTAGATGCTATTGGCATGGACAAAACACATAGACCTTAGCTTATTTCAAATTTGTGCATTCAAATTAGACTACAATGTAATTAGTAGGCACACTGACCACCACCCTCCCTTAGGAAGATATTTATCTATTTTGAGCTTCATGTTGGTGATGATCTAGTCAACCAGCTTTCTTTTACCTTTTGGCAAATAAATGAGTACCATAGAGAAGCAGACTGAATCTAATTAGTTGCAAACTGCCTTTTGTAACTTAATTAAACATTTTTCTCCTGAAGCAGGAATTAGAATTTTGTATGCTTGCTAATTAAAGTATGTGAAGCTTGTGTTTTAGTTGCCTAATAATAAGAAATTGAGCAAGCGAGTACTGTTGTCACCACACCATAATGGTTTTCAGATAGACATGTTCATTTTCTCAAAGAAAACAGATTTTGTAAATGTGTGATATTTCACTGGGTGAAGATACGATCTTAAGAAAAGAAAACGCAGATCATCTTATCCGATAGAAACAAAATTAAAATAATTAATTAAATCTAAAAAAACTTTTCAAATATGTATAATGCTTACTTAAGAAATAAATCACCAACTCACTGTCTAATTCATTTATGATAATCATATACAAGGATCTTAGTTTTAAGTGAATTATTAATAGAGATGAAATTCTGATTACTGAATATTATTGTTGAAGGAGAAGTGCCTGTAAAGAGAAGGTAATCTTGGCTCTCTTACTAGAGTAGAAAAGCTTTTCTCCCCAAGCTGCTAAAGTTATTGTAGTTTATGTATTTATCCTCTATCTATGAATTTCTTTCTAGGTTTCTCCATTTTTAGAGATCCTGTTACTTGAGAATATCTTTGAAAAATATGGGTTAAATATTTCAATTAAGTGTTTAAATTTAAATGTTCATTATTTAAATCTCTACATTTAATATGTCAGTATTTAAAATCAAAGAAGGGTATGTGATTATCTACCATCTTTATTTGTCAATTAAATATTCAAAAATTAAAGGAGCCAAAAGATTTCAAGTAGTAATGCCACTTTCATTGTTTAGTTCTAGTTAAATATAAAAAAAGAAGAAGGAAAAAATATAAAGAGGGAAAGAAGAGCAGAAAGGAAAAAATAAAATGCAAATAGAGGAGTGTGCTATTGTTTAAATCTGAATTACAAACTCTATACAGTATTCATATGTTTTATGCTCTTTGTCTAGCATACCTAACTAAAAAAAAGATTACTATATCCACCCTATACAGCAGAGACGCGCATATTCCTACTAATGTGTTTTGGTCTGCCTTATCCTTTTAACTGAACTGTCCAATCATGTTAATATATGATCTGGAATCCATTCTGCCCAGAATATATTTATTTTTATGATTTTATTCCAGTCTATTCTTTTGATAAACTAACCATACATTTTGACGTCTCCTAGTCTCTTGATGCACATTTTATCCTCAGCTAGAGTTGCATAAGTTTGGCCTTGTCAAAAATAGAATGAGCAGACTCAGAAGAACACTCTTCTAATGTGAGAGGGCAGTGACCATGGTTAAAACAGTGCTCTGCAGTCTGTATTTCAGCTCTTCTCAACTCCTGGGAGAATCTTTAATTAGTTTAGCACCTGGTGAGTTTCTATTTTCTAGTACTCACATGAGGTAAGATCTATTAACAGTTGGATAAAAGATTAATGGGTAAATGGTTTCCAAATACATAACTCAAAATTTCCAAATTGGAATTAGCAGGAAGGAAAGAGAAGGACGGAAAAAAGCAGTAAAGAATGAGAAGGAAAAGGATCAGGAAAAAGAAAAGGGTTAGGAAGAGGAGAGGGGAAGGAGGAGAAATATTAAGATACCCCAGCAGCTATGCATTACCCTTCCAGTCTCTGGCAGCTTGACCCTTATGATGGAGCCAGACCATGAAAGAGGTGGTCAAACATGAATCAAACATGAGAGGACCAAGAAAACTACAAAAACCTCCAGAAACACCTGTAGGAAGCTTTGAATGATCAAAGGAAATGTCCAAATTTTCACTTTATTATTTATCCATTTTTGACATCCCAACCTAAAAGAATATTATTGGTACATCATTTGAGAGTATTAAACTCTTCTTTAGAGTACAGGGAAACAAATTAAATAATAGATAAGATACCTACAAATAGTAAGTAGTTTGTGAGAATCAGTAGACCCAGATAAAGTAAGGTCATTCTAAATGTGTTGCACAAAGATAGCAAAGGAGGACAGGTCCAAGTAAACACTAAATTGTCTTAAGACACTAGATACCCATCAATCATTGATGACCCCCATTCTGGCCCCATGTGTCTCCTACCTGAGATAAGTAGATACATTCCAGAGCTGTTCCAGCAAGTTTTTAAATGAGCCTACAGTTATTGGCCAGGAGCCTGTGAAGGTGAGCCCCTCTGCTGGAGGGAGCATGTGAGTTCTGGCTTCAGGACAGTAAGAGAACCTGCTGCTTACTCTGCAGCCTGGACCTAGAGGGCCCACCTAGGGCAGGGTGAAACGGGAGATGTGAACTTTGTACAACCCTGGATCCAGGCACTGTGGTCTTTCCCTTCTCCTTGCTCCCATTCCTAATTTTGTGAGCCTATCCTCTTTCTTTCCTCTGTGTTTTGCTGCCTAATTCAATAAAACATGCAGCCGGAACATTTAACTTTCTTTAAGAACAATTGTCTTTCAAGACCTCAGCTATCATTTGCTTCGACAACACTTGGAGGCCAGTAGGACTTCAAGAACATGTTCCACCACACAAAATATTGAATATTCTTAGTAATGTTTTGGGATCAGGGAAATCATACTGGGTGGTTTCTCTTGTTCACATTAGACTTTTTAGCAAAAAAGAAGTTCAATCAACCCCACTGATTTGTTGCTGGCCTATGACCCAGTTGTTTTTGTTTTATTTTGTTTGTGCCAGCTATCAGCAACATCTCTGAAATATATTCCTAGCTGTTTGAATGTTAAAACATTCACTCTCTTTAGATAGTTGCTACAGCAAATGTCTCCAAAGCACTTTCCCTTGCTCTTACAGTTTAATGCTTTCTCAAGCATGCTATTATTTTGAAGAGGACAGTAGTCCCATGAGTAGCATAAATTATGGAGCTCCCAGGTGCTATATGCTAGATGTTTATATTCCCAGAGAGAAAAAGAGAAAGTGATATTTCCCTCTGAACTTCTCCAGCTGCCCTCATGCTTCCAGTATGTGCACTCACAGATGTATGTGCAATTTTTCCTAATAGTAGGTAAAATTTGCTCAGTAAATTTGACAGCTACTCACAAGAATTGCTAGAGCACTAAACTTTAACAAGCACTAGTTTTTGGTGTTCCAGAATTGCTGGAATGCTAAAAAAAACCAAGTTTTCAGTTAAATCAGACAATTCCATTACTTGACTAAGCAGCCAGTAAAATTTATGTTTACAATGCTAAAGTAAAGGAGATATGTTGCTGTACACTGCTAAAAATAACACACAAAAATAAGTATTTTTAGATCCTCAATGGATGGATTTGATTAGGTGACAAGGAAGAAATAAATTCAACTATTAAGTGAAGCATAATTTATTTTTAAATAGCATGTTTATGAGAACTCCGTGATCTAGAATAAAAAAAAAAATAAGATTCAGTCTTGGACACTGGCATTTTATTGTCTCTTATAAATAAAATTTGAGAATTAAATTAAAAATTTCAGAGATTCCAGATTCTTAAATATCCTTGTCCCTGAATAATTCTCTACTGAGGAGGTTATTGTCTTTCTTTAAACTTTTGTCAAGAAAGGATGGACCTAAAACAAAAAAACTCAGGAATGAAAGGAATCCTAACAGTAGCCAGGCAGATTGGCAAATGTCCATCTCCACTCAATGGGTTAGCAGCGGGGCTAAATTGCCCTTGGTTCAAAACAGTCAGCAAATTCGTTTCTTTGGTGTACATGTTACTAAATGTTGCCAAATATATCAGGCCTTTAATAAATCTTAACATTAGATGATTACATTGTCATAGGTTGTATAGTTTCATATGTTACATGAGACTTTTTATATGTGTGTGGTAATTTGGTGGCATAAAGTACACTACGTATCTATTCGAGTATGGTCTGTCTCGCTAGATATGAATAATTGTATTTTCTATTTTGTCCCATGCTTTGACACCACGTAGGCACAATCTTAGCATTACTACTTCACAAATTATTTAATATGTGAAGCAAATAATCAGACAGGATCCACATTCACCAACAAATACACATTTTTTAAAAAGTTACTGAGAAATAGAAAAACAAATTTTAAGACAAACTACTGGGTATCTAGTCTGTGCCGGGCCTGCTGATAACCACTCTCTCACACTGCATCAATTCCTTTAATCTTTCTGTGTCTCCTTTCTTTCTTTCTGCCCCCGTGGTTTCTTGTCCATGTACACTGCACTAGGACATCATAAACCGGATATCTCTACCTCAGGCATATTTACTCACCATTCTCATGCTCTGGAAAAGCTTAGCTGATACTTTGTAAGAGCTTTGATGAAGTGACAAGTGACTTGGTATTGATGACATCATACCTGGGCATAGCAAACTGATTTTCTTTCTTTCTTTTTTTGGAGGAGGGAAGTACTCAAAAAGCCCGTGTCTCTAGCATAGATTATTAATGCCAATTGGATTGATGAAATGGGAATTACATCATTTAAAATTTAATGCCCTAATACAAGATTAAATTAAATATACATTTAAAAGAAAAGAAATGCTACTCTCATTGAAATAAAATTATCTACCAATTATGACAGCCATTAAAATACAAGGTTTTATTCATAGCTTTCCTTCACTGATGGGTGGTGAAATAGCTCTACATTTTTTAAAATGGAGATTGCTTTGATTGTTCTTTTAAACAATCAACATTTGACTGACTATAGTATGAATTATTAATTTAAAGTAGATCAATTTCTGAAGTCCCTACAAGATTCCCAATTGTTATGCAGATGTGTAGTAGGAGTTCTACAGATATGTTTAGTTCTACTAATTCGAAATCTTATGTATTCCTAACAATTCTTGAAAAAAAGAAAACTATAAAAGCCACCGTTCACAGAAGCACTTACTCTTGTGTGCATGAATGACAACAATGAAAATAGAAAAAATACAGGAAGACATCATACTATTCAATTTGGTCCAGAAATGTGTCTATTTTTGACATGATAGAAAATTCAAGTAATTTAAACATGATTATTCAATACGTTCTTTATCCGCCTATTTGTGATTACTAGTTGTTACTAATTGTCAATGAACCAAGATTTACAGCCCACTTCTAAAATGTATTGTGAAAAGCGAAAATCTTGGCAGTTGACTTGAACTGTGAAGGTAGGATCCAGATCTATACACTGCCACTCTGATTACTTTAGTCATTTTAGAAAAGTCCATTCCACACACCATTCATTTAGTGTTCCTTTGTTGTTTACAGAGTGAAATTCAAAATTTTCCACGTGGGCGTGGTGATCCATGTCTGCATCCCGGCTGCTCGGGAACCTGAGGCATAAACATTGCTTGAACCCAGAGGTTTGAGGCTGCAGTGAGCCAGGATGGTACAGACCACTACACTGCTGCCTGGGCAACAAGGCAAGGCTCTCTCCTCCTAAACAAACAAACAAACAAACAACAACAACAACAAAGAACCAGCAGAATTTTACTGGCATTCCAAAACCTCCACAATTTCTATATTTACGTTTCACTGTTTCAGTTTAGGCACCCTGCACTAGAGCAAAACTCAAATAGCAACTATTTCTTATATGTTCTCTAACTTTATTGCTTAATGGACTTTATTTCTTAGATCCATTTTAGGATCTAAAACTGAGCAGAGGACACAGAGATTTCCCATATATGTCGCGCACCCATGAGGCAAAGCGGAGACTCCAGGCTCTCGGGAATAGCCCAGAGTGGACTCGGAAGTACTGACCCCAGGGATGAGGGGGCAGGGCAGGGGCAGGGCACTGTTGAAGTGCAACAGCGCAGCCCTGACTCCAGGAACTCATGCATATTTATGGAGATTCTAAACGAAGAAATAGTTGCAATAAAAATTACACTGTGCAGCAGCGTGTGAAGGATGTGGGCGTGTTTTTCCGTGTTGATGTATCTAGTACGGGAAACACGTGCTTCGACGCCTGCTGTTTGTTGGGCTGCCTTAGCTATTTCTGCCTGGCTAAGTGATTCATTTGTTGTGCACGTGGTTGCAACTTGCTGCTAACACACCTGCTTATTCTGCGATGCATGTGACTACAAGTTTGTTGCAGTTCCCATGCCCTACTCCGTGTCCCAGTTCAGTAACTATTGCTACTGCCCTGAACACCCTGTTCCCTTTGCACATCTTGAGACGCCTTTGTTACGTCTGTCTCACACTTAAAATTTATGGCTCATGATGTTTTACTTTATCTCAGTCACAGTCAAGCAAGTAAGTAGAAGGTTAATCATAACCAATATTGCCTACACATTTCTCCATCATCCTTGACAATGGGGGAAGAAATAAAAAGGACAACTAGGATTTATACAAGGAACAACTGAGTTTTGTTCTCCCACACACCCACATATACAGCTTTCCCTAATATCAAAATCCTGTGTAGTACAGTTGTTGCCACTGATGAACATTGACAGAGTATGTCCCCAAAGTCCATTGTTTATATTGGGATGAAGGCTTCATGTTAGAACATTCTGTGGAATGTGACACATTTACAATGACTTTATTTTCCTTCAAGACTGTTGTTGCTATTCTGGATCTTTTGTCTCTTCATATAAACATTAGAATCAAATTGTCAATATATTTAAGAAGAAACTTTTCTGGAATTAAGATTGGAATTGCATTGTATCTATGGATCGAATTGGGAAGAACTTGACAATACTGAGTCTTTCCAGGAACATAAAAGATCTCTCTATTTACTTAATTCATCATTTTTTTTATTCATCAATTTTGTAGTTTTTCTACGACAAAATTTTTACACATTTTGTTAGGTTATATCCACGTATTTCATCCTTTTGAGCAGTGATGCAAATGAGGTCGTGTTTTTAATTTCAAATTATGTATGTTTGTTAATGTATGTATAAAGGTGATTGACTTTTTATATTAACCTGTATCCTACGATCTTACTATATTAGTTCATGCAATAACTTGTTTATTAGTTCAAGAACTTTTTGTTCAATATTTTTGGATTTTCTATATAGATAATTATGGAATGTATGAACAAAGTCAGTTTTGTCTCTTCCTTCTCAATAAGTACAGCATTTATTTCTTTGACTTTTGTTATTGCCTTAGCTAAGCCTTCTTAGTGTAGAAGGAGTAATGCAAGAGAATATCTTTCCTTTTTCCTGACCTTTCCAAGAAAGCCTCCAGTTTCTCACTATTAGGTATAATGTTAGATGTAGGTATTTTGTAATTTTTCATTTTCCAGTTGAGGAAGATTCTCTTAACTCTTAGTGTGCTGAAAGTTTTTAGCAAGAATGGACGCTGGATTTTGTTAAATACTTTTTTTATGTCTATTGATGTATGACATGTAATTTATCTTCTTTAGCCTCTTCATGGGATGGATTACATTACCTGATTTTTTAACTTGAAACTAGCTTTGCATACTTGGGATAAATCTCACTGGACCATGGTGTATAATTCTTTCGGTATGTCATTGGATTAATTTTCTAATATTTTACAGGATTTTTGCATCTATGTTCATGAGAGATAATGGTCTAGAGTTTATTTTTCTTGTAATGTCTGATTTTGCTGCTAGGGTAATGTTGACCTCTTAGAATGAATTAAGAAGTAATTCTCCTAATTCTATCTTCTGAAAGAGATTGTAGGAAACTGATATCATTCATTATTTTAATGTTTGGGATAATTTACTAGTGAATCCATCTAGGCCCAGGGATTTCAGTGATGCACAGTTATAAATCATTGATTAAATTTCTTTAATAGTCATTTTCCTACTCAACTTGTGTATTAAGTGAGTTTTGGAAGATTGTGTCTTTTAAAGAATTGGTTCATTTCACCTAGGTTATTAAATTGTGGGCATAGAGCTATTCATAATATTCCTTTATTATCACTTTAATGTTCCCAGGATCTATAATGATGGCCCCTTTCATTTCTAATATTAGTAATTTTTGTCCTCTCCCTTTTTTTCTTAGTTAGCCTGACTAGAGGATTATCAATTTTATTGATCTTCTTCAAAGACCTGGTTTTAGGTTTTATTGATTTTCTGTATTATTTTCTTGTTTTAAATTTAATTGATTTCTGTTCTAATTTTTATTTACTTATTTATTTATTTTGGAGACAGAGCCTCAAGCTGTCACCCTGGGTAGAGTGCTGTAGTGTCACAGCTCACAGCAACTTCCAACTCCCAGGCATAAGCAATTCTCTTGCCTCAGCCTCCCAAGTAACTGGGACTACAGGCGCCCACCACAATGCCCAACTATTTTTTGGTTGTAGTTGTCATTGTTGTTTGGCATGCCCGAGCTGGATTCGTATCCTCCAGCTCTGGTGTGTGTGGCTGGTGCCTTAGCCAAGTGAGCTACAGGTGCTTAGAATGTTCTAGTTTTTAATATATCTTTTCTTCTACCTACTTTGGATTTGATTTTCTCTTCTTTTTCTAGTTTCCTAAGGGGTGAGCTTAGATGACTGATTTTTCCCTAACATATATATTCAATGTTATAAATTTCCCTTAAAGTACTGCTTTTGCTGCAAATCATAATTTTTAACTGATTGTGTTTTCATTTTCATTTACTTAAAAATACCTTTAGATTTCTCTTGATATTTCTCCTAAGATCTATGTATTATTTGGAAATATGTAGTTTAATCTCTATGTATTTGAGGATTTTTCAGTCATGTTTCTGTAATTAATTTCTACCTTAATTTTGTTGTGGTCAAAGAAAAGACATTGCATAGAGTCTATTTTTTTTTTTAACATGTTAAGGTGTGTTTTACGGTACAGAATGTGGTAGATCTTGGTCAAAATCATGTGTGAACTTAAGAAGAAAGTGTATTGTGATGTTGTGTTTAAAGCAATCTACAGATGTCTCTTATATCCAGTTAATTGATGATATTTTTAAGTTCAACTATGTCCTTACTGATTTTCTGCCTGCTGGATCTGTCCATTTCTTTTTTTGTTTGTTTGTTTTTATTGAATTATAGCTGTGTACATTAGTTCAATAGAGGAGTGTTGAGAGAGGATTCATGTAGTTTTCTCTGCAATTTCACTGGTTTCTGCTCACATATTCTGATGTGGTGTTCCTAGGTACAGACACATTAAGGATTGTTATTCTTTTGGGGGCAGGACACTATTGTAAGAGGGTCAAAAGCGATCAGTGTAACCTAGTTCGGTGTACCCTCAATGAATCCCCAACAATAAAAAAGAAAAAATAGAACTAGGATGAATGCATACAGCACGCAGGTGGTATGCACTTACATCGTTCGTTAACAATAGAAAAAAATAGAGAAAAAAATACTGTTATGTCTTCTTGGTTAATTTACCTCTTTGTAATTATGTAACCCTCCTCTTTATCCCTGATAAGTTTTCTTGATATGAAATCTGCTCTATTTGAAATTAATAAGTTACTACTGCTTTCTTTTGTTTAGTTTTAAAATGGCATTTCTTTACTTTTATCATATATGTGTCTTTATATTTAGAGTGGCAGAGTGGCACTCCTGTAGACAGCATATAGTTGGGTCTTGTTTTTTAACCTACTCTGATAATTTCTGCCAGTGGATTGGTCCATTTACACCATTGATTTTCAAAGTGATTATTGACATGGTTGGATTGGTATCTACTTCATTTGTTACCATTTTGACTCATTCTTATTCTTTTTTTCTAATCTTTGTTTTACTTTCTGCCTTTTGTGGTTTTAATTAAATGTCATATGATCCCATTTTCTCTCTTGTCTTCACATATCAGATACACATACTTCTATTTTTAGTTGTTCTAGCTGTTGGCCTGTTGTAACAACATATACTTACAGTTAATCCAGGTCCAGTTTTGAATAACATCATAACACTTAATGTGTAGTACAAGAACTTTATAATAATAAATTAACCCTACTTCTTTCTTCCCTGTACTATTGCTATCATATGAAAGCTTATACTACGTATAAGCATGTGTGTGTGTTCAAGCATACATAATGGCATAGATTGTTGCTGCTATTGTTTTGAGCAAACTTACATATCAGATCGATTAGGTGAATCTTCACTGAGGACTCCACTTGCTCACTTCACAAGGCTGATATTAATCCACAGGAAGGGAGAGCACTTCTCTATGTTTGCCAATTGTTTCTGACTATACTCAGGGCAGACCACTCACCCTAACCACTCTTGATCTTAGATAAGCTAGAAAATGCCTGCTTCCTAATGTTAAAAACTTTATGTTTATAAAAAATACCTTTTGCATCACTTTTCTAAATCATTGTGAGCCTCTACATTAGGCCTCTCATTCTCCTTGGGTTAAGCATTTATTATAAACCTGATCACATGCTGCACAGGCTTCTTGGATGGCGATGATATATTATGTAAGCAATTGTTACAATTCTGCACTAATTATGTTAAGAAATAACAAAAACATTTCTCAGAATTTTTATAGTAAAGGGACTATATCCTTAAAAAATTTGAACATTAGGTCCATTTCATCAAGATATTTCTGATGACAACTCAAAAGTGAAAACTGGCAACAGGACAACATTATTGCCTCATATTTAATTTTGTGTGAGAGATATGCAGGGTCAATGTAGCAGATCTAGTTGGTTTAAAATAAATGTGCAGATGATTATTCAAAATGTGTGAGCTCTGTTTTTATTTTTTCCAGAGTTACTAATAAAATTCAGTCAAGGAGCATATGGAGGAGTCCATGAGTGTGAGGTAAAGTGTAAAATGTTAAAAATGGGAGACATCAGTGCTCACTTCAGCAGCACATATACTAAAATTGGAACAATACAGAGAAGATTAGCATGGCCCTGAGCAAGGATGACGTGCAAATTCATGAAGCATTCCATACTTAAAAAAAAAATGGGATACATCATAAAGAGTTATCATTTCAACCCAATTTAATTTGAAGACTGGCTTACTACTTTATGAAAAAAATAACATGCCTTAAAATGCTGTGCTCTATTGACATACCTCAACTCTCAGTGGATAAGGAGTAAATCAGTTAACTATGTCTTTTAAAATTCCATAAGATTTAATGTGACCATGACATTTTTGCTTCCTCCTCTATTAGGTGTGAACTCTAGTAGGTTTATAAAGGTGTTTTGGGAGAAACAGAATACAATCTTTGCCAAACCTCACTGAGTAAGGATTTGTAGAGGAAGATTTGTATAACTTAAGTCAATAAAGTACCCAAAAGGAGTAATTGGAACATCTGGAATCAATAATCTCATAGGACTAGTTTCCTCTTTTCAACTTTTCTTTTCTTTTGTTTCCTGGCAGATTATTCAGCCAATAACTCTAGGAAGTTATATTTGGTTTGAGAATTGAAGTATATATGGAGATGCAGCTGCAAACATCAGTTTAGGGTCAGATGAGCTCAACTACATAGAGAATTCAGGAGATGGAAATTTGAAATCTATTTATTTTATGTGTATTTTTCCAATTACAAAATAAACAGAACGATTGTAAGAAATAATGATGTTTTAAAAATCAATATTTAAATAAAACAAACATAAATCCTCTGTAAAAATGAACTGGACTTGAAAACTTAAAATCATGAATTATTAATTCAATTTGTCTCAACGAAGATTCAATTGTTGATGCATAAAGCAAGGTGTTGATGCACCTAACCCTACAAAGTGCATCAACATTGGGTTGAGACACCAAATCAATAAACTGTGAAAAAGAATGAACTCTTTATTTCCTTATCTTTTGACTTCAGTATCACTATTTACCCAACTGCTCAAGCCCCAAGAGTCATCCTTGACTTGTTTCCTTATCATGAATTTCTCTAAGCATAAAACATAAAATGAGGTGTTAGGTGGGGTTCTTTTTGTAATTTGCTTTGCTATGATTTAGCTCTCAGGATTAAAGGAATGCAAAGACAAGAAGAACAGAGATTTGTGCTGGGTATTTTTATTTACTCAGTTCTTGAAATGATAACTGGTATATTGTAGGTGCTCAAAAATATTTGTGGAAATTTTCATAGTTGGTAATGTGAGAAATGTCTCTAAGGAGAGAAAAATGCAGTGAAATCAGTATGTACTGATCATGACCAAAAAATACATGGAACTTTGTTAACTTGAATGAGTTGCTTGCCTTCTTCAAAGCAGTTTTCTCACCTGCGAAATAGAGGCTAATAAGAACATGGACATCACAAGATGAATGTACAAATCATTGGTGCTGAAATCTTCTCCTCTCTCTTTACTTTTTTAAAAATAGATTCTTACTGAGGAAGAGATGGCAAGAATGCTGGCACAACCAAGAGAAAATAGCAGTTTTCATGGTGGAATGGCTGAAGTAAAAACGGTATCAGTGACTCCGGAAGCAATCAGAGTCCAGGTGATCTGGGGTTGGGGTGGAGGAAAGGGGCCTAGAACAATGTGAGTGCCAGAGAAGAGATTCTGGTCAGGAATTGTTGCTTGAAAGTAGCCACTTCAGAGGTCAGGCCCCTCCAGTGAACTACCATCACTATGTGGTAAGGAAGCTAAGATAGGTTGTGAAAATTCACATGCTTTGACTGGTCCTTGTAATTTTTTTTAATCTGAAAGTCTATTAAGAGCCTGTCCGATCAGTTGAAATTGTTCCTAACAATGTAGCTACAAATTTAATAGTTTAAATAGTCAAAGGTTTTGAATAGCATCAGCTCTACAGCCTCATGTGACTGCCACTGAAATCTACAAAAATAATCAAAGCCCCATTATAAATTTACAGGACTTTCAGCCCAATAGCACCACTGTTTGCTGTAAACTAGGATCTCTAGAGTTAGGGCAAACAGAAAGGAAAGACAGAAAGAAAGATGAAAGGAAAAAGAACAGATATACTTGTAAAATCATACATCTACATAACCCTGTAATCACATTATTAAATGCACATAAAATCAGATGTTCTTCACTCTACTACCAATGCCTTATTAGTATTAATGGCAATTTAAATGTTTATTCCAAGAGCAGAAGTGATTGCTTATTCATTACCTGCTTTGGATATTTACTTATTAAAAAGTCTTTTTACAAAGCTCCATTCCAACAGAATTTCTTTCTTTCTTTCTTTCTTTTTTTTTTTTTTTTTACATAGTAAGGTTATCCAAAGGACATAAATATTCTACAGTCTTCATTCAATTCAGCAATTCATATTAGTTCTGTTAACTGGAATTAATTTTGTTAGTTCAAATAATAAACCATAAATTGATTAATGAATGGATATCAACGTTGTTTTATAAAAAGTGGTATTATTTCTGATCAAAGTGTGCACTGATTGTGTTTATACTTAAAATCCATAAAACCTAGTTGTCAGCTATTATTTATTTCATAAAAAGCATTTGTGGGAATTGACTACATTGAATTGCCTTTTATTTCTACTCACAGTTCAGAGAGTAAATGAGAATATTAACAACATGGTCTGTAATGTAATTCTGTAATTCTGTAATTCAGAATATGTTGTAGTTTTAAAGGTCCCCCAAATTAGTTATAGCTTTAAAGGTCTCTAAAGCCCTTTCCAATCCAATTTTTCTGCCAATGGCATACTCCCTAGCTCTTATTTATTTGGGGCGGGAAAGAAGTATTTACCATGCAGTTTTAAAAGAGAAAAGCATGAATATGAACTCGCCTGATGATTTTATTATCTATTTTAGGTTGCATAAAGTACTTAAAGTGATTTTATTTATTTTTGGTTATAAACAACAATAATAAAAATCATTATGTTGGATGAGGACCAACATAGGATCAGAAAGTGTTTATGTATGGGATTGAAAAAAATGAAGTTCCAGGTCTATTAGCTTGGAAATAAACTTTATTCTTTCTGTTTTAATATGGTTTACTATCTTAGAAAATGTGCACTTTTGATTTTCATCAAATATTTACATAGTACAAGTTTAATGATGAATTGATATATTAAGTGGGTATATTTAGATACAGGTTTAGAAAATTTTAAATTTTATAATAGTTTATTTCAAAATATTTTACTAAATTATTGAAAAGCTAATAAGGTTTTTTCCTATACATCCCCCCACAGATTCTTCTATCATTAATATCTAATATTATAATGGTATTGCACATTTTTTAATTAATGTTACTTAGTGGACCAATACTGACACATTGTTATTAACTCAAGTGCATATTTTATTCAAATTTATTTCCAAAAATCATTCAGAATACACATTATGTTAATTTTCATGTCTCCTTAGCTTCCTTTTGACTATGACAGTTTCGCAGATTTTTCTTGTTATGGATGACCTTGACATTTTAAGGATTACTGTTCAAGTATCACCTAGAGTGTCCCTGGATTTGGATTTTGGAAGTCTTTATCCCAATTAGACTGTAGTTCTGGGGAAAAGACCAAAAAGGTGAAACACTAGTGTTCAAGTTATCCATCATATAAAGGCTACAAACTATCATCATGAATTGTCACTGCTATTATCCTTAATCACCTGCCCTGAGCAGTGTTTGTCCTGTTTCTTCATTCATACTTGTTTCCTCTCCCTCTTAGTACTGTACTTTGGAGGAAAGCCAATTTTTACTTTCTACTACAAGGCACGCATAAAGGATAGGGAGTTATACTCCACCTCGCTAAGGGCAGGGTATCTACATAAACTATTTGTAATTCTCCTGCCCATCAACTCTTCCCCATTTTAGAAGGTATTCAATCATTTATTTAGAATAGTAAAGGTTCAGGGATATTTATTTTATACTTTGGGTTACAATCTAGGTTATAACATGAGGTTATTTTATTATTCACCTTGTTTTAGCTTTGGCCTTTGGGAGATTTTTCTGGACGATGCTGTATTTGGGTTTTTGTGAAAGTTTTGAGATAGACAAAAACTGTATTCTCACACTAGAGAAAAACACAATTAAATTCAAGTGGGGAGAGAGGGAGCAGAGAAGTGGGGATTGGTAAATTCCTACATGATGGGCACAAGGTAAAGATATAGCCACACAGTTTTAAAAGAGAAAAACACAGTCCCTAGGTGAAGGGCTCGGCTACAACTTGGACTTTACTTAACAAAGGCAAACAATGTAACCTCATGTTAATCTGAAATTTAAAAATAAATAAATAAAATTCAAAAATTTCTAATCTGTTATATATACATATGTATTATTCTGTGTATGCGGAATATGTATATATATGTGTGTATACATATACACAGAAACAGGCAAAGGCCTCACAGCAACACCAATAAGATGAGAAAGGTGGAACTTGCACAGTGAATCAGAAAGGCCCTGTCGATTAGAAGTGAAATAAAGGACCATAACACAGTCTGTCTCAAAACTTTCACAGTGATCTAAGTACCTGCTTAACATATTCCCCAAGTTTGCACTATTTCTCCCTCCTTTTTTGGACCAACTTTTACTTTCTACCATTATGGTATACTCCAGGCTCATCTTGTGTGTTACCTACACCAGTTCCAGAAGCAGCTATTGCTCTAAGGACCCCTGATTACATTTTGAAGAATGACACTTGGAAAGAAGATCTGGATACAGGGGTACTCTTCGTAACTGGAATGTCTTTAATTATGACCTCCTCAGTCGATATAGCAAGGAATTAGCTGTGTGTGCACTAACCTGTACCTATAAGGTCTGGCAATTAAGTTCACAAACTTGCCACCGTCTGCTTACATTGGTAGCACTATAAAAACAACTTTGTAAGGTTTCATAACCTTGGCATATCAGTGTTGGTAACCTTGCCATGTCAACTGTCTTAGTGTCTATATCAAATGTATTAGTGTTAGTGTTAGTGTAAAACCAACTCTGTAAAGTTTCGTAACCTTGGCATATCAGTGTCTCATCTGTGTTTGTGTCAACGTGTGGCAGTGTCTTGCTGACCAGTGTTCATTATTGTTGTTGCATGTTTTTGTGTGGCATCACAGGAATGTGAGAGCTTGAATTAGAGCAACAACAAATATTTGTATATATCTTTTTAAACTTGGTAAGAGTGGACGTTAAATCAAGGATGTGATAGTCCAAGTTTATGGGGAAATGCCCATGAAGAAACTGGCAAGGTACAAATGGATTAAGCATTTTCTTAAGGCAGAGAAATTGTCACTGATGAAGAGATGTTATAGGGCAGCCAATAACAAGCAGAACTGATGAAAACATTGCAAAATTCATAGAATTGTGCAGAAAAATCATCAGCTGCCTATGAGAAGCACAGCATATCAAGTAAACATTGCTAGAAAAGCAGTTAGGAAAATCTTAACTGAAAATCTTGGCCAAACTCTCATGGCTTTTGCATCACAGCAATACGCCAGGTCATTAGGGCACTGTCTGTCTATTTTTAGCCAGTACATGAATAACTGTATTGGGAAACCCTCCCTACTCACCTGATCTGGCTCCTAAGGACTCTTTTCTTTACTTGAAGATAAGGGAAATATTGAAAGGAAGATATTATAATGACATTCAGACATCAAGGGTAATATGATCATACCTCTGATGACCATTCCAGAAAAAGAGTTCCAAAATTACTTTGAAGGGTGATAGATTTGGCACTGGTATCAGAATATAGCTTCCCCAGGGGAGTACATCAAAGGTGACTGTACTGATATTCAGCAATGAGATATGTAGCATATTTTCTAGGATGTGTTTATGAATTTAATTATCAGACCTTGTATGCATGTCTTAAAATGTTTCTATACAAACCATCCATATCTATATTAAGCTAATCTTGAGATTATACTGACATCTCCACTCTATTACCCGTAGATCACTGTTGCTTCTTCCCGCTGTTTATCCATATTCTCTCATTCTACCAGTGAGAAACCTGGTTTAACCATTAATCATCTATTTACCTAATTGTAAAATTCTAGTATAATGTATATCAGTCAATGTTCTCAAAAACAAAAACAACCAACCCCCCCCAAACCAGAACCAATCATATATATATATATAGAAATAAAAGAGGTGATTTACTATGGTAATTTGCTTGTTTATGGAGGCCATGAAATGTCACATTATGCTTTCTGTAAGCTGGAGAACCAGAAAATACTATAATTCAGTCTGGGTCCAGAGGTCTGTGAACCCCATGGGAACTGAAGGTATAACCTCTATTCCAAGCCTAAAGGTCTGAGAAACATGGGGATGGAATGAGAGTAAATTGGTGAAGGTCCTGGAATCCAAAGGCCCAAGGACTTGGAACTTTGATGTCCAAAGACACAACTCCAGGAGAACAGAAAACAAATTAACCCTTCCCCCATGTTTTTGTTCTAGCCTGGCCCTCAGTGGTCTGGATGATGCCTGCCCACACTGGTGAAGGTGAATCTTCTTTATTCAGTCTACTGAATCAAATGCTAATCTCGTCCAGAAATATCTTCACAGACACATCTAGATATAATGTTTTACCCACTATCTAGTTATCCCTTAACTTGGTCAAGTTGACATCTAAAATTAACCATCACAGCATATATAATAGTTTAAGAATTGTTAATCCATAACCCTATGGGAAACAATTTTATCTACTACACTACAATGCTTATGTATAATTCCCCTTGCCCTTAATTTTACAGAAATCACTCATTCCCAAAATTAGGTCAGCACAATATTTCCATAATCTGATATGTGTAATAAAATTTAGATTATTTTGTCATATTCTATACCTCACTCATTGTTATGAATACACCAGAGTTTATTCATCTGTTCACCTATTGAAGGACGTGTTGGTCACAGTGAATATTAGTAAAGTGGCTATAAATATTTCCATACAATGTCCCAAAACACAATGCTGGTGTGGATGTGGAGAGAAGAGAACACTTCTACACAGATGGGGGAATTGCAAACTTATACAGCCTTTCTGGAGAGAATTATGGAGAATGCTCAAAGATCTAAAAGTAGACCTTCCATTTGACCTTGTAATCTAAGTAGCCAGAAGAACAAAAATCATTTTACCACAAAGGCATTTGCACTAGAATGTTTATTGCCAACTCATAAAAAATGTAAAAAATGTCATGGAAACACCCTAATGCCCATCAACTCATGAATGGATCAACAAACTGTGGGAAAGTGTATACCATGGAATATTATTCAGCCATTATAAAGGATGGAGACTTTATATCTTTTACATTTACCTGGATGGAGTTTAAATACATTTTTTTAGTAAAGTATTGCAAGAATGGTAAAATAAATATCCAGTGTACTCCATGCTAATATGAAATAAATATATATGCAATTATGTGTTTATAAGAACAATCAAACACTATTATAGTCCAGTTCAGGGGATAGAGAGAAGCAGGGGGTGGGGGTGGGAAGGGAGTACATATGGCAGAAGGAGAGAGGGCATGAGGTGGGATCTCACTTAATGTGCACACTGTGAGAGTATAAAACATGCCCCTGGGAGAGGGGCTCTTCTACAAATGGAACTTTACCCTGGAAGTGAGAACAATATAACCTAAATATTGTACCCTGATATTAATTTGAATAAAGTTACAAAAATAAAAAAAATTATACAGTAGACATAAATTTGCAACTCATTTGGATAAATACCTAGGAATGTGTTGTAAAGCATGTGTTAAGACTGTATTTAGCATTATAAGAAATTACCCAACTGTCTTCCAAAGTGGTGGTACCAGTTAGCATTCCCACCAGCAATGGATCGGCGTTCCTGTTGCTCCGTGTGATAGCCAGAAATCTCCATTGCCAGGTTTTGGGATTTGGTTTTGGTTTTATTTTGTCTTAGTTTGGTTTGGTTCTTAGCTGTTTAGCTGTTTTTAGAAATGTGCGGTCATTTTTTTACAGTTATTTAAATTGCACTTCTATCATAACACTTAATGTTGAGCATCACTTCATTGTGAAGCTCAAACCAGAAGTAACCAGAATTCTAGCAAATTATTGTGTTTCACAAAGATTGGATGCCTGAAAGGTTTCACAAGCACTTTAACTCTGATAGGAGTCGGAAAATATTTTATTAAGTCACATAATTCATGAGGTCATCTAGGCTCATGCAGGTGCCATCTACCAAAACTATGTGATTTAGAAAAATCCTCCTTAGTCTCTGCTTATAATGTGTGACATTACTAAATATCATGAAGTTGGGAGCACACCATTATTCTCTTCTATTGTTTACAGTGACTCAAGAACAGATTCTTGAGTTCACACCCAAAGATCATGGGTCTTCTAGATTTAGAACATGAAAGAATGCTCAATTATTTAGTCAAGAAAATTGCTTAGTTAAGAAAATGCACTCCAAAAGGAGCTAAAAAAATAAATAGTTTTCTTTCATTTATTTTTCTCTTTGACCTGGCATTAAATGTAAGCAGTTGGATAAAAAGCCTTAGAGGTTAGGGAGGCCTAAATGTAGAAATTACCAAGTAGTAATTACTTCTGAAATTACCAAGAATTATAGCGTAAGAGAAACATTATTTTTTATCTAATTACACAAATATTTTAAGATAGAATATAATTTTGATAGAATTTTATATTAGAAAAAACCAATTTGCCAACTCATTTTGAGCTGTCATTACATGAAACTGCAGTTGACCTTTGAACAACATGAGCTTGAACTGTGTGGGTTTACTTGTTACTGATTTTCTTTCATCTCTGTCACTCACTCCTGAGATGGTAAGACCAACCCCTCCTCTCGCTCCTCAGCCTACTCTATGTGGAGAAAACCAGGATGAAGACTTAGGACGATCCACTTCCACTTAATGATAATAGGTATATTTTCTCTTTCTCATAATTTTCTTAATAATATTTCCTTTTCTTTGGCTTACCTTATTATAACAATACGGTAATAATACATATACCATACAATGTATTTGTTAATTGTTTATGTTACCAGTAAGGCTGTTTAGCAGTAGGCTATTACTAGTTAATTTTTTGAGCAGTTTAAAGTTATATATGGAATTTTGACTCTGCAGGGGGCCAGCAGGCCAGCCTCTGTATTGTTCAGGATCAACTATACATTATATTAAATGGTGTCATTTTACATGAGTCAGAGTGTTTGTTAATTGTTATCTGAGTGACTCTGGTAAACCCCAATTAATTATTTATCTTTAGAATCATTGGATTATGTGCCCTTTTAAAAAAGAACTTCAAATTTTCTTTTTTTAGGAAATATTTTCCCCTATCTTTGCAGACATGTTATAATATATTGGTATGTTGGCAAAACTGTAACAAAATACACAAAAGTGAAGATAGATTTATCTTCTGTTATGGCTGATATTTTTCCCCCTTAAAATTTTAACTGACAGTGATATCACATCTACAAGATGGCTAATTTTTACTGACAGGCATTAGGAATAAGCCAAAAAAATCACAAAAGAGACATTACAATAACTTGAAATGTTTTTACAGCTGCCGATATCATGCCATTCCTTCACAAAATCCCTTTTACATCTATGCGAGGCAGTAACCTCAGGAACAATTAGGGAAGTATGTTTCTTGGAGCTGGATAATTAAATGCCAAGAAAACTCACCACTCAATATGTAATTCACTCAACATCTTGTTGTTTGAAGGAGCCAGTGCTCATATATAGGATGGATTGAATTCCTAACAACATCTGGCATGAGCAGTGGACTTGGCCCTCAGCATAATAGCATTACATTCATGGTCAGAATGACAGCTTACTGGATGGATGGAGTTTGTCTCTAACCGGCAGATTCATGACTGCCGCATAATGAATCAGAATGTTGTAACCTCTGGTCACATACACTCTGGCCTGTTGCTCCTTACAAGCTATATCAGGGGATGTGGAGTAAATTTCTGTTGTCAGGTCTAATGGTGAAAGATTCTGGTTTCCAACTTACTGTGAAGGCAAAGTAGAATTTCCATCCCAATAATCAGGATCAAAACATTTCCTGATCGCCCTGGCCAATTTATTCTGTCACTTAATTAAACCCAAAGCATTGCAAATCATGTCAGTAGGCAAAAGAGAGACGGCCTCTTCAACCTTGAAGTCAGTCCTTGAGAAGAATATCTTATAAAGTTAGTTAAGTTCTAGGATATGCACTAAAGGGGGATTTATCTAGGGCTTTTACATAAGTTAAACAGGGATTAAAGCAAATGGCAAATGAAGCCACAATTAAGAGTTACAAGAGAAATCAAAATACAAGAGCAAATTCATACACAGTCGTGAAAAGCAGAATTCCCACCACAGACTCTCACACACAATGAAAGCAAATCTAAGGTCTGGGAAAGGGAATTGCCAAATATTTCATATTATTTGGAAGTTTTCTTAAGCTTGGAAAGTTATTTATAAAGTTGTCTCAGTAGAGGGTGCTCACATGTGGAAAAGAAATGATATTCATTATTTTTTTATAGTTTGATTTTTTTCAATTTTTCTTTTTCCTTTACTTCAATATATACAAGTTTTAGCAAAGCCCAGAAGAACTGAACAGACAAACACAGTAATGTAGGCTTGGGGGTAATGGTTATACATCACACTTAGGTGTATCTAAAATTAGTATTTGTTCACAATATTAAAATGTTCTTGTCACCCACATACTGTCACCATTTAGGCTACCTGATGTTTTACAAACGTCCCCAGACTAAGCTCAAGTTTGCAAGCATTTGTAGGTGTCGGATGTTAGTGTGTAATAAGTGAATAGTTTCACACTGCCATCCTTGGAGTTGTGAACACATGATGATATGCTTTCAGAGAGGGGCTGTTTCCTGATGACATGTATTTATTAAGGAACACAAGCTTTATAAGGAGGGAGGCAGCATACATTTGAGAAGACTAACAGGTTAGAATACATTGCATAATAATTGCTTTCTCCATCACATAACACAGAACATGGTGCACTCTGTATTTTAAAACACTGAAACTATAATTAAATATTTTTAGGTGAATTTGCAACATTTTCACCAAGAAAGAATCATTCAGGAGGCATTATACCAATGTTACACAGCTGAAAACTGAACAGGAGAGTTTTAGCATCCTGCAAGTTGCTCTGGAATATGATTCTAGAAAACTGCTTTAACCAATCAGGGAGAGAGAGAAAGAGAGAGACAGATCTCTACTGATTATTTTCCAACAAGTTAAAATGACTCAATATGTAGATTTCAGATTATGAAAAAAGATAATTAGATATAAAAATTACAAAACTATACCTTGATTTTTGCTTCAATTGGCAACCAGGGCTTTTAAAAGTCATTTAAAGCATTTAATAGTTGATGGCATTTGTGGAAGATTTTACAACTAATGACATGAAAAGAATTGCACAGTGTTTATTAAGCCCCTCCTCTTTTTTATCCACTAGGACTCAGTCTTTTAAATCAATTCTTTAGTAATGAAAACATCATCAGCAAAGTTCAAAATTTGTAGAACTATATGTTCTATTCCTAATACCATAATACCAGTGTAAGTATTCTGTACAAAAGGGAAAATCAAGGTGAAGAAATAAAGATAATAGAAATAAGGCACCTCACATGTTTTAATTTAACTATATGTACATAATTCATGCACATGTGCCAACAAGCAGTGGTTTTGAGACTCAGAAAACCTTTTAGTGTTCTGGATAGGTGGGCACAGAATCCCATTTTTTAGGGAAAACAGCTACTTCTGGTTACTTCTCCACATTAGCCCATCACAAGATGAATCTGCTATTGGGCAATCTTTTCCAGCAAATATTTCAAAACTTTATTTGGCAAATATCACTCATTTTAGAAAGAACTAAAATCAAGTATGAATAAATATTTAAATAGAAAATGTTAATGATAATTGCAAATTTAAAAAGCAAAAATCAACTGATAGGGTCCCAATTATATCCATTATATAAAGTTGTTAGCCTTTCTTCACTATGACTTTGGAAAGTAGAAACTGATCTATACAGTTCAGTAGTATTCCTAAAAAACAGAATAACAGCTCTTGTTTTGTTTTGCACTGTAAATAAGAGTTACCATTTATTTAAATGGCTAAAGAATTGGTGTATACCTACAACTATTAACAAAGTCACATTCATTCAAAAGATATATTTTGATTTGGAATTTTTCAGTATACAGAGTCACAAAGATTACATATAAAAGTGACCTTCCACACCAGTGATTCTAGAGTCATCAAAATACATATAGACAAAGACATGTGGAAAAGAAATAACAATAAAAGTCCTCAATATATAGATTTCAGAAGTGAAGCATGTTGGCTTCTTACAGTCTAAATATTTCTGACATCATTTAAAAAAGAATCCAAATTCCAATATAAGTGTAGGTACAATGCTTAGAAAGCACGCAATACGAATTCACTGAAACACTAAAAATGCACTATCTTTTATAAGAAGTAACTATTAATATATATACTTGGTTTTTGAAGGACAACATTTTCTATTTCATAGAGAAAAAGGTTTCAACTGTATCCCAAGTACCTACAATGGTGACCAGAAGATAAAGACACAATGAGCCTTTGTTAATGCAAAAAAGTGCATAACGTCTGTGTAGTCTCAATGCATTTTTATATCCAGTTAACAATTTCAAATGGGCTTTGAGATGTTCTTTGATGGGCAACATTTACAATAATAATATAATCAGCTTTAGAATTACAACTACTTAAGACAACACATGTAGGATAGAACTTCTCAGTTTGAAACTCATAGTTCCATTCTTTCAAACATTTTCTCTCTTTTGTGGATCTAATATTCTAGAGGAAAAAGACAAGTAGAGACCATAGAAATAAATAAGTAGATGAATGCAACTTTCAATAATCTTCAGAGTACTGAGGAGAGGAAATTCTAGTATATCATCTGTGATAAAAGGGGGTCTGACTAAAAGGAGGGACACTAAGGACCCCCAGAGGAGTCGGCCACACCCCATCCTAGGGCAGCCACTGTGGCAGAGCAGTGGGGAAATGGCTTTCTTTAGGGGAAATGGCTAGTTGGAAGGATGCACCTGCGAGGGTGGTTTCCATGGTGATTAACAATGGGGAGGAGGGCTGTGAGTTAAGTCAGAGAAGTAGTAGATCTGGTAGAACTTGTGAACTGGGGTAAGGAGTTTCAGTGTGCAAAATTAAAAGAGGAGAATAATTTAGTTCCTTAGGACAGTAGTCCCCAACATTTTTGGTACCAGGGATCAGCATCATGGAAGACAATGCTTGCACAGGCTGATCATTTGCTATGAGTGTCCAAGCAGTTGATTTATTGTGGTTTCTGTGCAGTGAAACCTCTGTGTGTTTGCATCCGCTCCCTAGCTCCAGCATCACTGCCTCAGCTCTACTTCAGATCATGAAGCATTAGATTCTCATAAGGAGGGCACAACCTAGATCCCACCCATGTCCAGTTTACAGTGGGGTTTATCATCCTATGAGAATCTAATGCCACTCCTGATGTGGTGGGAGCCAGAGCTCAAGTGGTGATGTGAGTGATGGGAGTGACTGTAAATACAAATGAAGTTTCACTTACTTCCCCACTGCTCACCTCTTGCTGTGTGGCCTGCTTCCTAACAGACCATGGACAGGTATCAATCAGTCTGCAGCCCAGAGGTTAGGGACCTCACTGAGGGACAGCAGTGTTTATGAGTCCAGTGAATAGAGTTGCCTTATAGAAGAGGGATATTATCATACTTAGTGTCAGGATTAAAGGTAATTTTTATTTTTCTTCACTCTATTGTAGTCTGTATTTTACAAATGTTTGTATAATGATGTCTTATTTTTAGCCAGAATAAAACCAAAACAAAACCTCTTTTTATAAAAAGAGTACCCCATAAAGAAAACTAGGAATAAAGCTATAGAAAGATAACAAGATGAAAGTGAACAGTAGGAAAAAAGGAGAAATTTAAGAGAAAAAAGCTGATCAGACATGTTAGATACCACTGAGAAATAAACAAGAATAAACACACATGATTATCTATAGGCCTCAAAATTATAAAAAATGGGAGTGACTTGCACCTGTAGTATTAGTATATTAATTTATGGTATTCATTACCACAGACTGTCTTAAACAAGGAATTTGTTTTCTCACAGTTGTGGGCTCCAGAACTCTGAGGTTAAGATGTTGGCAGGGTTGGTTTCTCCCGAGGTCTCTGCTTCTGGCTTGCATGTGGGCTTCCTGTCACTGAGTACTCACTGCGCAAGTGTGTCCTTGCTGTCTGTGTGTCCTCTTTTTAGAAGGATGTCGGTCAGATTGGATTAGGACCCATCCTAGTGGCCTTATTTTAACTTATTTACTTTTAAAAAGCCCTGTCTCCAAAAGCAATCACATTCTAAGGTACTGGGGGTTAGCAATTCAGCATACAAGTCTGGAGAAAACACAAATCTGTCCATACCAGTATATAACCAATCATTATTCACAGATTCCATATTTCTGAATTTGCCTACTTTCTAAGCTTTATTTGTAACCACCAAATTAACACTCTCACTGTAAGAGTTATTTGCAGAGATTTACACAGGAAAAACTTGACTCACCAATGCTTACATTACCAGCTGAAGTAAAACCAGAAGATACTTAATCTTTACATGCAGGAGTAAAACATATACTGTAAATAAGTCTCCTTTTCATGGTCTGCCTATTTGGTATAAAGGTGAATATACTTAGTGGGTTCACACCTACAGTGCATCTAAGAAGGGTACAGGTGAAGCTTACTAAATGTAGAATATAAATGTCTGAACACAATAACTAAGAAAATGCCATGAAAGCTGTTAACCAGTTTGATGAAAATATTTCAAACTGTATATAAAGCCAGCACATTGTACCCCATGATTGTATTAATGTACACAGCTATGATTTAATAAAAAAAGGTGAATATACTAATTGTTTACATAAAATATGTTAATCAACATAAAATTCCTTTTACCATTCTGAATAAATAAAACATCACATTGGATTGCAAAGTGTCTCAGGGATATGTTGGCCTGTTAGTAGGTATTAGAGCAGTTCGTTAGGCTAATTCCTGCTCTGTAGTCTCAATTTTATCAGAGATTGGAGGCAAAATCTACTTCGTAGAATGAGATGAATTATAGGCAAAAAAAAGTGGTCCATTGGAGTGGAAATTAAGAACTGCAAGAATGAGTTCACCAAGAGCCCCACATATAGGATCTTTAGTCTCTATGACTGATTTTTCTCAAAAAGCACTTAGCATCTTTGGTGTAGGAACAGAAGGGACAATGTTAGGTTAATACAGGGTTAGATCTTATAAGAAATATTAGACAGAAAAATTCCAAATATCTGATCAATAGGGAGAAAGTGAGTGAGTTATGCACCCTGGGAGCTGGGTTGGCAAGGAGAGAGCAAAGACACGATGAGGTTGTGGCTGAGAACCATATTCAATTTCTGTTTTCTGTTTTGCAGAAGGTTTGGGAGCAATTGAATTGCAGATGTTGGGGAATAAAAAGGTGAATGAGCTATACGCAAGGTAACTATGGTGAGAAAGTATAAGATGTCAGTGGTAGAGAAATTCCAGGTTGCAATGAAGTCCGGGGAACCACTTGTTACAGAAGAGTGGTAGGAAAGTTCATTCACAGGGATGACTTTAAGAGTTATAGTTGAAGGAATTGGATAGAAATTGGCCTGGGAGTTATACCAAAACTAAAGGTTACATCCCCAAATCAGGGGGCAAAATAATCAATGCATAAAAAGAGTAATGCCTGAAAGCAGGGACATGGCAAGAAAATTCTGGTATGCCAGAAATACTGCAAAGAATTGTTGAGTCCTTCTTTTTTATTCTTTGTCTTTGCCCAATCTTATTAGTAAATAACTGATTAGTAGCAAATGTAAGCAAGAACAGTGACACCTAAATGCCCATCAACTCAGGAATGGATTATCAAGCTGTGGTATATGTATACCATGGAGGACCATTCAACCATCAGAAAAGGTGGTGACTTTACATCTTTTATATTAACCTTAATAGAGATGAAACACATTCTTCTTAGTAAAGTATCGTGGAAATGGAAAAGCAAGAATCCAAAGTATTCAATCTTATTCTGAAGCCAGTAGATGATCTAACACATGCCCACATAGGAGAAAAATTTAATTCTATTGAAGTTGGGAAGCGGGAGATGAGAGGAAGGGATTGGTGTGCTCCTACTTAAATGGCACTAGGGGCGTATGGCACACCTATGGGGTGTAGGACACAACTACAAGAGGTACTCTACTTAAAAAATTCAAAAATTGTGACTTTGTTTTTTGTACCCTCACAATAACCTGAAATTTAAAAAAATGACACCTAAGTGTCTTGTTTTTTGGGTGTGTATGGTTTGGAAAACAGGATGATAGAGTGTGATGGAGGGAGCTGCAGGGAAGAGCATGTTCTCCCAGAGTAGTTAGGTTTCAGCAAGGACTAGAACAGAGAGAGAGGATGCAATGGAAAAGTTGGGAGGACTAGAGCAATTGGATTACAACTGAAAGGCTGAGATGCAGGTGAGAGGCTTGGTCAGGTCTGCAGAGGAAGAACGAGATTGGGGGAAAATGATATGGCAAAGCTCAAGCAGGAATGCAGAAGATGATTGACTCTTGGACTTTACATTTTTAGTACTAGTCCAGGATAAAGACAATGGGAAATATGTGATATTTGATTGAAATAGCTCTGATTGAAAACTATGATATAAAGATACCCATCTGTCTGCAAAGACACGTCTACTGCATGGCACCAGGTCATCCACTTTTGCAACTGTAAGTAATTTATCTTTCTCAGCACTGAAGACTTAGCCTTGTTCATTCCTAGGCCAAAATATAAAAGAACCAGAACTCACTAGATTCCCCAAAGAAGGATAAATAGATACCATGAGCACTCACAGAGATGTTAGTAGTGTTCACTTCTTCTGAAAGTACTATTTTTTTGTTCCTTCCCTTGGACATTTTATGAGTTAATTATTATTATGATTATTATGATGATGATTATTATTGCAGTTTTTGGCTGAGGCTGGGTTTGAACCCACCACCTCTAGTATATGGGGCCAGCGCCCCACTCCTCTGAGCCACAAGCACCACCTTATGAGTTATTTTTTAATGAGAATTTCATTACCTTTTAGCCTAGTTTCAATCAGAAAATTGAGTAAAAGTTCACAACACCCATCTTATAAATGAGCTTTCAGAAACAAACCCATGTATAAGCTTAGGACATATCATAGTGCCAAGATTTGGATATGGGTTGGAAAAAGAACCAAAAAACCTACATTAAACCAGAAAAGTCAATTGTCAGTGTGTGTTTGTGAGGATAACTCAATAGATTATAAGTTTATTTCTTTGTAGTCAGAAATTCCCAGTGGAGTGTATCTTTTCTTGGATGATCTGTGAATAATTTAATACCTGATTTTAAGCAGCTATGACTTTGTTTGGCATGAGGTGTTTCAGTGACTGTCCCGTGGTAGGTGAACAGTTTGCCCTTGAAAATTTATCATTTCTTGATTTTGTCCAAATAGTTTCTTATTTATCAGCAATTATGTGACCCTGCCCTACACATAAGTCATTTCCTTTTGCCTCTATAGGTGGGCTGGAGAAGGATTACATGACTGTCTATCCATCTGTGTAGTTTTATGGTAACAGGAAATCCCCCGAAGTCAGTAAATGTTTCCTCTCTTGTTCACAGCAGTGCATGAAATTCCATCACTGGAGATGATACCGGCAATTTGAAAAAGGAATCTACAGACCACAAGAGTGGTGGTAAATCAGGATTTCTTTACAAGAAAGAAGAATTACAAGAGGAAAAACCAAACCTCTAGGCAAAGAAAACCCTGAAAGGGAACAAACTCTCCTGTTCCCTCTCCTAGGTCCAGGAGAGGTCTGCGTTGGAGGGGAACAAGCTCTCCTGTTCCCTCTCCCAGGTCCAGCCCAGGTCTTCTCCTGAGCTCTCTGCTCAGGGGTTTATACAGTCCCAGGGAGTTGTTTTGAGGAACTTCTTAGGGTGTGGGTGTTCATCAGTTACAGCCAGTTGTCCCGTGAAGAATCAGGTCCTGGAAACTGACATGATATTGACCAGTCAGATGTGCAGGAGGAGGAGACAGCAAGTCGCCATCCATGAAATGGACTAGCCAGAAGAGCACAGGAAGGAAATAGCAAGACACCAGGTATCCGGCCCTTCTGGCCAGCTAGTTCCTCCATCCGCCCCAGCATCAGCACCGCCAGGGCCAAGGCGGCTGTTGTAGGGCCGCCCTGTCCTGCATCAGAGATACACTGCTTCAAGTTCATTACTGCCAAAATAACTTAAATCTAGCTTATCTGGTATTAAATTGCTGTGACAAATAGCTGAGAACAGTACTCTTCCAGGCAGGTCACAACAGCGCAATTGTCCAGAATAGCAGATTTCAAGCATTACTTCCAGCATAATTCTTAAGCATGTGTCAGTGGCTCTGCAAATGTGGGACTTCAAGTTCTATTTTGGTGACACATTTTAAAGAAGAACAAGAGACACCCAACCTCTTCATCTTTATTCTTCTCCAAATTCACTGTTTCATCTAGCTCTGTTCTTGTATTCCTTTATGGAAGTATGGAGAATAACTTTGCCACATTAGCAGCTTTGGTGGAAAGGATAATTGTTTTTTATAAAACTCATTTATTTGACCCCAGAGAATGAGGCCTCATATTAAAAGGTCTATATATGTTAGTTAGGAAAAGAGGACAGAGTGGATGCTCTTTTTTAATCTGTTCTGTGATCAGCTCGATTCCATATCTTCATCCCTCTTTTTTCTTTGCTAATATTTAAGTCACTAAACAGCATAAAGAGCAATTAGGGAAGGAGGGAGGCATTCCTAAAATGCCTAAATTGCCTAAATTGTTTCCCCCCTAAATTTTTAGGGGTATCCTCAGTCCTCACTAAATTAACTTTTGTAGTTAAAGTTGGAGTGTGATGTGGCTAATACTTAATGAACTTAAGTGCTTCCCAATGTATCTTGAATTGGGTTGCAGTTGGCAAAGGCTGAGTCCATGGCCATGCCACCATTAACTGGGGATGGTGGTGGTTGTTTTAGAGGAAGAACATTAAAGGATAAGGCAGGCTTCAAAATAAAAGAAATAGGACAATTCAGGAAATGGAAAAGAGCTGGTTTTCATAAGTCTACAAACTTGATGGATTACTGCTTTTAACTCTGGGGGGTTGATGTAGGGACATGAAATGATACTGTGGCTCACCTGGTTGGCTCACCTACTGGCTCACCTCCTAGCTCACCTGACTGGCCCATTGGTTTGCATGAGGCAGCAGTTGGTTCCACAGCTCTTTCAGCTTCAACCCATCTTTCCTCCAGCTTTTCCGAAGTCTTAGGCCAAATTCACATTTAGCTTCTCCAGGGGTTACTCACTCCATGGTGTGCTAGTAAACTGGCTCTGTAGGGTCAAAATATATCATTCTCATGTATAACGTTGGCCAATTCCAGAGTATAAATGCTCCAAGTATGGCTGATTTTATGAACAGTTTAACACACAGGTGGCACACACTCCTGATGATTTTACAGTCTGCTTTCTTGAACCAGTGTGAGTGGCCGCAGCTCCAGCCCCCTGTCTTATAGCACTGATGGAACTCATTAACCCTAATTGCTTTATAGAGAACTGTGGGTAGAAGAAAGGAATGAATCTTGTGTTAGAAAAGCAAGATTTTAATTAGTAAGCAATATTCTAAATTATTGTTGAATCTATAACAAAAGTTATTAGCAAACAATTCAAGAGGGGATAACATCTACTTTCAAAACCTGCATATGTCACTGCTCTTGGTGGGCAAAAATCTTTTCTCCTGGCAGTAAGAATAAAATCTAGGATAGTAAACTGGTATATTGCACTGGTAAACTGAAAAGTTAGCATTTAACAGCTCCACTATCTCTGTATATTTTGGTACGTTAGCACTTTATCAGCTACACACTAGCTGACGTTATTATTGAAATGGTACCTGTGTTTAGGCAAGGATTCCCCCAATTATGGGTTTCCTGAGGATAAGACCCAGGTGCCAGGTTTCATCCCCAGTCCTCCTGGAGCCTAGCAGAATGCCTCACCATCAGAAAACGTGCTCCCCATGAGAAGCAGATGTTGAATTCCATGAGGTTTTAAAGGCCCCTGAGAATGTCCCCCGGGAAGTAGGCAAGCCTGCATTCTTTGGCTCTTCATAAAAATATTAAAGATCATCTTATTTCCTTATTGGTGTCTATTTGGTAAATAGCACAGAATGGGGATTCTCATCATGCAGAAGTTTCTGTCTCGTCAGTGACCTCAGAGGTTACAAGGGGCCAAGGACGAAGAAGGGATGTGAAGAAAGAACAGGGGA
The DNA here is from genome assembly GCA_963573935.1 of Arctocebus calabarensis. Taxonomy (NCBI): domain Eukaryota; kingdom Metazoa; phylum Chordata; class Mammalia; order Primates; family Lorisidae; genus Arctocebus; species Arctocebus calabarensis. The sequence continues at coordinate 5,618 of CAUYON010038859.1, read as the reverse complement.
AAGGTCGCTGGGGATGATGCTAACCAAATAAGGCTCCTTCTTTGATGCTGTCATGGCAAGATGAGGTGACAGGAGTATGCCAAGTGTAGCCCGTGCTGGGGGTTGGGGGTCCTGGTTCCCCGAACCCAGTTGACCTGGTTCAATTACTCAGCTGAGCTAGAAAGTTCAATCGAGGCATGGGTGGTAATGAAAGCAAAAGAGAGTGGAAAGTGAAAATAAAACTGGAGCGGCACAGGCAGCATGCATAGAAAGTCTAAGTGTGCTTAGACAAGTTTCAGGGTAACAAAGAGAAATTTCAGAGCACTCCCAAACAGTCGGAAGTGAGTCCCTCTCATGAAGGAGAGAAGGCGAGAGGGACAACGGAATACACACTCTCTCCCTTTGAAGTTGGCTGCAAGTCCTTCATTGGCCACTCTGCGCCTCCAGGCTGTATTGCCCTTTTCTGTTGGTCATTGATTGTCTCTTTCTATTGGTCATTGGTTACCTAGGTTACTTCATACCCAGAAGGGGCCCTCCAATCTTGGTTCAGCAAGCAAAGTTTCTCTCCCACCCCCCATTAACCCTTCTCAGCCTGAAACTGAAACTCTACACAAAGCTGGAGGGACAATGTGATTGAAAGACAAGGAAGGTGAAAGAATGGAGAAATGAGGGAAATGAATGAGGTGAGCCGGAAAATCCACAAATAAACATAGCGGGATGGAAGTCCTCATTTTTTACAAGTAGAAATAGTCTGATAGGAAATGCAGGCTGTGTTAGTAATTGTGAAGATTCATAAGGATCTAGGATTCTATGACTAGAAGGAACTTTAATGGTATATCCCATCATCTTTCACAGATAAAAGGATACAGTATGCAGAAGTTGCTATGATTCATTTCATTAAAACATGTAGAGCACTTCATATATTTTAAAACTAATCTTATACATGAAAGGGACAGACTTTCCAAAGGACCATATTTCTCTTGGAGCATTATCTCACAAGTATATTAAGATAAACATATTCATCAAGGTTATGGTAGTACGTGGGTCACGACAAAAGTTTTGAGATACACAAAAATTAAGAAACATGAAATTTATGTGGATAGAAATAAATGAAGCCCTCCCAGAAAGACTGGTAAGCCAAGGAAGTTGAAACTTTCACAGGTGAATCAGAAAGGACACTGTCAACTGTGTTTCCTGGAAGTGAAGTAACAATGGACCATAAGGTAGTCTGTGTCAAAATTTGCGTAGTGACCTGTCTGTGTGCCGAAAAGGCTGTGCAATGTTTAGGAATCACAGAACAGAAAAGCATCAGTTTGGACTCACAAAAGAGAAGTGTAAAAGCTGGGATATTGGGGACAGGATGAATCCCTCATTCTTAGCAGATTTTGCTGTATCATCCAATTCCATCACTAAAGAATTTCCTCAAGTCTTGCTATTCATCACCCACACTTATTACACGTTCTTAGTGTACTGCTGGGATTGGCCATCATGAGGTTATTCTAATGGAACAAACTAGGAGATAAAGTCTAGACTGAAAGGACAGCAAGAATGGGGTGGGTTTGAGACATCTGTAGAGACAGAGTCACAGATAATGAAGACATAAAAAAGGAGAATGAACTCAGCAGACAGTGTTAGATAATTACAAAACTTCATCTCCCTATCGCTACTGAAAATTTCAAACTTATGTCCCGCCCCCTAGGCTCTTCACGCCAGAGCAGTAACTCCTTATTGGCTATTCTACCATCCCGTCACCGCCCCTAACCGAACCTATATAAGGTGCCCTTGTCTTTTGCTTTCTTTCCTCTTTCTCTCCCATGTGTCTCGTCTCTCTCTCTCTCCCTACCTGTGTCTCTACCTTCTCTCCTCTTCTCTCTCCCCCTGTCTCTCTCTTTCTCTCTCTACCTTCTCTTCTATCCTCTCTTCCCCCATCTCTCTTTCTCTCTCTTTCCTCCTCCTTAATGCTGCTCTGCAGCATCCCCCGCCAATAAAGACCTTTCCTACAAGCCTTGGTGGTCTGTGAGGTTTCTGCTGGACGAGTGCCCCCCTTTCAGATAGCACTTACATGAACAGGGAAGCAGATTTGGGGCGAGGGAGAGAATGAATTTACTTTGCTTAAGTGGAATTTATGTATTAACAAACAATCTCCACTTTGATGATTACTATGTATTTGTTGTTCAGATATTTTGTTATTCAGTAATCCAAACATGTATTTTGCATTCATTAAATTCTACAGGAATCACTTGTGTTCAGACTATCTTCAATATAAACAAATTTCTTCATGTGCTGCACCAATAAATTGGCCAGAAAATTTTAAAAAACTAAAAATATTGTTTATTATATTCAGATATCTATCATGTCTCTAAAAGAAGTGAGATTTTCTGTTATTTATCTGAAGTTTTCTTAATAGAAAATAGGCACATAATAGTAATACTAGAGTATTAGCACTCTGACTGTGTATGTAGAGAATCTCTGTTTTTCCCCAAATGGAAAACAATTCAGAATCATATATCTGCTTAAATTAATGGTGTAGGAGGCACTCTTCCACCCAGCTTATCCTTCTGGGAATCCACAATTTTTTTTTTTTTTTTAAATCAAGTAAATCCTTCAGTGTCATAGCATTTTAGAATACTATAAAAAAAAGTAATAGCATTCTATTACAAGCTATTTCCTAGTTCACTTAAGTGTTTAAGTGAACAAAAGCCTCATCAAAAAACAATTTTAACTACATTCTATTGCAGCACAGAATAAACTTGCAAGAGTCAAAACTGCTGTGGGATTCAGAGGCAAAAACATAATTTCCAATTCGGAAGGCTCTGTATTTCCCAACAGACAAAAGATGTGACTACAAGTCAACTGTCATCTAATAAATTTTTCAAATGTAAACACACAGAGTACAGGGGAGGGTGTGGGATATTATCCAAAATACAACCTAATGTGTTAACAGTGTGAATCGGTGTCAAATCTGAAAATAGAATTTTGAGTTTTTATGCTAACTCCCTCTAAATTTCAGATATTTTACTGATGACTTCAAATCATAATTGTGAAACCATTTTGTAGCATTAACTGCTGAGAGCCACGTTGTATTTCTTGAAACTGAAATCAGTTGGTGACTGGAGCACTATCTCCTTCAAATTCTCCTGTTACTTTCTTTTCCTGAATTTTTTTTCCCAACCATCTAATTTACAAATGACAAGTGGTTGATAAGATTTAGAACTTGACCCTCTGGTATAGGTTTATTTCTTTTTACTTTCTATCCCATAGAAACTTACCTATATGCTTCAAGTTCATGTACTCATTGCCACTTCTTTGACATCTAAGTCTCTATCTGCACCTCATATTTTTTTCCTTAGCAGTCACCCAATAACCTCCTTAGTGTCTGGATGGCCCATCATCACTCTGAACTCTACATGCCTTAGCACCATGACTAGTCCCTTTTCTTTGTAGAGACTGATCTTATTACACCCTACACCAAAGAAAAAGAAAATATTTCCTTGCTGTTCTTTCCTAATTATTCTCATTGCTTGAATAGCAGAACCATATATACGGACCTCTCAACCTGAATATTTCACTCCTCTGAACTACCTTACATATTGCTGCCAGATTATCGTCTTAGAATATTAGTTTCATCATAGCATCATTGAACTAAAAAAATTTTAATGACTCTTCAGTAGCTATTCTACATAATCCACCTGTTAGCCACCAAAGCTTCCTTTGTTTCCTTGAAAAACACATCACACAGTACTCCCCACACCAGTACCCTACCTCCTTGGCAGAATGCAGCCTCCTGCTCTTCCCATTCATGTGGAATCTACTGGTCTTTTCAGAAGCCTTTCTGGTATCTTTTCTTAGCACTGTCTGCCCCTTGTTACATGTGCAATGAAGTCCACCACTGATTTATTCTGTTGCTTATATTTATAGTTGTACTTTAATTTGTATGTACCTCTCTTGCTTTTTCAATGTAAGTATCCATATGGTATTGCACAAAATGTGATGAAATATTTTATGCCTTCCATAATGCAACCAGCATAATGCACACAGTGTGTATTTAACAAATATCTGCTCAATACAGTTCACTGAAATACACAAATGTTTATCAAGAACCTAATATAGTCTATTTACATGGATATAAAGAAAAGTAATAGAAAGTTCCTATTCAGTGTTATAGTCTGTGGGGAAAACAATATCATGAAAAAAAAAAGAAAAAAAGTTGGTCACAGTTCTATGGATTTTTGATTATCTGAAATTCATTCAAAGTATGTAATTTTCTCTCTTTAATGATTAAAACATTTCACACTAAGTTAAATAGACTATCTGCGGTAGTATCATTGGCTCTTGTATTCTTTTAGCACTTTTATAGTTTCGAAATATTCCAGTGTCCAGCACCTGTGATTCTCTGCCTGTGAGGTTTCTCTGCCCCTGGAACCTATTAGGACTAGAAGTGTGCAGACTGAGAGATCCAGGCAGTTAACTTTCTGGAAGCTTAATTTCTAGGAAGCAGAAACAAACAAGGAGTCTCAAGAGTCAGTGTTTAAATATCGCACTTTTTTGAACCCAGCAAGATACAACCTCAGTTATCCTCAGTGGTAACCTACATGTTAACACTCTCTTCAAATACTTCCTTCCGTTTCTATCTACTTTCTCACTTGACTGCCAGTTCATAGATCCCTTCCCAAAGAACCTACTTGCACATAAATCCTGACCTATGGTTGAGCTTCTGGAGAAACCCCATCACATAAACAACATAAATCACATAGTAGGACCAATCTAAAGGAGTACACAGTCAAGAATAATATTGTATTATTCTATGTCAGTACCTTCATATTTTCTGAAACTGGCCCTCATTCAGAAACTACAGTGTTGGGGCGGCACCTGTGGCTCAGTGAGCAGGGCACCGGCCCCATATGCTGGAGGTGGTGGGTTCAGAAATGCAGTGTAATTTTTCTTCTGAAGATATATCGAAATGTATAAGAACTTGGGCTGTAGAGTCAGAATAACGTTGGTGCAAACTGCAGTTCTGCCTTGTACCTTTGGTAACTTTGTTAAACTCCTTAAGACCTAGTTTTCTTGTAGGTTTAAGAGAAATAATGATGATATTTATTATATAAAGGCTACAGTAAGGATTAAACAAAAACTTACACATGAAGCAATTAGTATGGACACATAGACAGTTGAGCAATAAATGTTAATTGCTGACTTTATTAAAGAGTTTGAAACCTCTTGAAGCGTCTTTCATCTTGTATATATAGAATGCTTTAAAATGCATTCCTTCTTTCCTCCCTCCCTCCCTTCCTTCCTTCCTTCCTCACTCACTCCCTCCCTCCCTTCCTCCCTTCCTTCCTTACTTTTAATTTCCTTCTTTCTTTCTCTCTTTGTCTCCTTCTCTCCTCTCTTCCCTCTCTCTGTCCCTCCCTCCCTCCCTCCCTCCCTCCCTCCCTTCCTTCCTTCCTTCCTTCCTTCCTTCCTTCCTTCCTTCCTTCCTTCTCTCTCTCTCTCTCTTTTTTTTTTTCCAGACAGAATCTTGCTGTGTCACCCTGGCTAGAGTGCAGTGGCATCATCATGGCTCAAACACAACCTCAAATTCCTGGGCTCAAGTAATCTTCCTGCCTCAGCCTCCCTAGTAGCTGAGACTACAGGTGTGT